>VWZG01009713.1:375296-439352 GCA_013396735.1 Grallaria varia
CTTTCTGGAAGCAGGTGAATGCAACACTGTAATAGAAGGATCTGGTTAAGAGTTAGTCTGAAAGAAACACTTCACAACTATTTGATATAAGCACATGCTTTAAAGGTTTGGTTATTCTTTTTGCTTCTAAATATTTTGTGTATTCAGCACATATCTAGTTGCCATGAAAACAATTTGTTAGAGCTGAATTAGAAATGTTACCAATATTAGTCATCTAAGCTCGAAGAATTTATGGGTTTGACTAATTCCAGTTTTTTATATCCATTTACACTTGGTTAATTTGGACAAAGAAACCATATTGGATTGACAAATATCCTAGTTACTTGTGAAATAACACAGCAGAATGTTGCTAAGATAAAGTTAATACAGCATGAGGTAAAGATGGGGGAAAGGGGATTCTGCTAATTGAGTGTGAAACCTCCAGCACTGTGTCTAACTTTGGGTCTCATAAACTGCAGAAGCTTTATGGTTTTGTATAGTACTAATCTCACTGTAAAGTCAAGTATCTTTCAAAATGTTTTAAAATATTCTTATATGAAATTCATGTGTATCCCTTGCTGGGATGTCCTTTATTAAGCCTTTACATTTAGTCTTAAAAGTTAATTGATCCTGTATGAAGTTTTTGGGTTTTTTATACATAATCACATTTTTGAAGCTGTATCAAACTGTCTCTTTGGTTCCTCTTAAGTCAATTACTACAGGCATACAGCATGTGGATCTAGTGATCATTATTTGTTATTCCTAATGAATAAAATGACTTAGGACTAACTTCAGATGCACAGTGTGTCAGGTGGCTCAGGTACCTCTGTGTGTTTGCTTCCTCCTCCCTCACCTGAAAAAAATAAAAAGCCTTTTGACTTACGAGTTAACTGAATGATGTTGGTTTGTGCAGAAACTGCTGGCCTGCTGGTGGGCAGTGGTTTAAACAACTTCCAGAGCTTTCCAAAGAGCCATACTTTTATCCGAAATTTGCCACGTTGAGTTTTATGAAGATCTGTCTGTACACAGCAGTGTTCTCCTGTAGAGATGATCAAGATTGGGCACTGTTCAGTAAAGTTGTTCTGTAGTCCTTAATCGAGTAGACAGTGTTTCCAAGATCCCAGTCAGTGATGTACCAGTGCTGACACTCAGGCTGACAATTTGAAGAGGGTCTGTCAGGCAGAGGAATCACTCCCTGGCTCTGTCAGATCTGCAGAATGCAGTGTCAGAAGTACTGCAAGTAGTTTAAACAAACTAACTTCTGAGTTGGGTAAATTAGCTCGCATGTGGCTCTTCACTGCTACAGGTAGTTCACCTTAGAGCAGCTGAAGGTTGTTAAACGTGGCATAGTTGAGTTCTAACATCTCTCACTCCTGTGACAATCAGAGACACAAGCAGTAGTAGAATTAGCACTGTAAGAGACAGGTCTCTGCACAACAGATATTACTTTTGGGGAAGCAATGGTAGCACTTGTTGTTGATAGTGTTGGTGTGTCCAGAATCACTAAGAAGTCTTTGTTTAGCAGGGAGGCATTTTGGTAAAAGACCAAGTAAAAAGTAATAGAATAGGGAGAGTTTCTTGATGTATAAGGATATAATTTGTACATCTTTGTTTCTCTGAAGTTGGTGTTGTAATTTGTCTCTTTTTCAGAGGTGGTTGGATCCAAACAAACCTATCAGGAAACAATTAAAAAGTGAGTAATGTATGTATTTCATCAATTCATCTATTGTTATTATGCTATTTTTCCAGGGTGTCCTGATTAATTAGAAATAACTTTTCTTGACCATAGGAGGATCTCCTCACAGTCTGAACTTCAGAGTTAAGTTCTTTGTAAGTGACCCAAACAAGCTCCAAGAAGAGTATACAAGGTAGGTCTGGTTACGTCATCAATAAAATATTTTTCTAGAATGGTCTTTTTTTTTTTTTAAGGTATAGTTCACTAATTTTCTTTTGAAATGATTCTTGGACATTCTGTGGATAAGTTTCTAATTTTTGCCTAATGATTATAGATGTGAATTATGTATGCAGTTGCACCAAATCAATGTAAAAATAAGCCTGGCAAAGTGAAGTGAGAAGAAACACAAGAAGAAATAATACCAAGTAGAAACAGAAAAGGGGAAATGGAGAACAGAGAAAAGAAATTAATCCTACTATTCACCAATGAGTGCAAATTTAATTTTATACTTACTAAGCTTTCTGCATTTTTTTGACAGTCCACCCCCCCAATTTTCTGCTTAGCACCCAAAAATTAATTTCTGTATGGTCACAGTCTTAGCTTGAGTCTTGTAAGCTTATTTTGAGAGCAGTGTGTTGAAATCTGTTAAAGAAAATGATCACTGTGAATCAAAATAGGAGCCTTGTGAGTTGCAATTAGTCCCTGAAGAAATGCCTCAAATTTTCAGTATTTTTAATTACTTCTAGTAAAAATTACTTCTACATAAATGGCATGATTGACAGATTGGAATTTTTGGATGTCAGCCATTCTGAAAACAGGTCAGCTCCATTCAAAAAACAGTATTTAAATTATTAAGGACAGCTTTTGAAACCTAAGTACCAAAACTGTGAAATTTGAGTCCACATTTGTTTATAATTTCTTTCAATTTATCATATTTTTGGACAAAATTTTGTACATATCTGTGCAGACAGAAGTTACTCAAATGAGCACCAGAGATCTTAGATGATACTTCATTTTATTGAAATATTTACTCTAGGAAAATTTGGCAATTTACTACATCAAAATAATGAAAAATATGTGGAAAATGTTTTCTCTGAGTTAAAGGTAAATATGCAATATTCCTAAGGAGATGAAAAAAAGGGTAAACATTGATCAATATGAAGTAAACCATAAAGGAAGAGAAAACTTTATTTTAAGTGCTATGCTCTAAATACAAAGCTATAAATACAGCATTCTCTTAAATGAGAAATAATGTATGATTCCTGTATCTAGGTCAGCTCTGTCTTTTTTTTGCTAATAGGCCTAATTGCCCTGCAGAAAACGCATTTGTATTTGGAATTATTATAGAGGGAGTTATTGTCCATGGGCTTTTTTGGAGTGAAGTTAGGATGCCATGTTGCAAGTACAGGTCCTTTTACATAATCGTTATTCCCACCTCAAGAAAAGAAAGTGCAAACTTCTGACAATTCCAGCTCAAGCTGAGACTGTTCAAAAATGCTCAGTTTTTACAAATTCCCTGAAAACAAAGGAATGGCTCGACACATGAGACAGTATGAATAGATGATGCCAGGGAAAGGTTCAGTGCAAGCTCGTGTCTGATTAGACCTCTGTGAATTCATGGGAGTGAGGCAGGTTATGAATGCCCCAGGTCAGGAGAGGTCAGCGGGAGCTCACTGTGTGTTGAAGAGCTTGGCTTTAGGAACTTGGCTTGATAGGGAACAAAGCGTCATTAATTCTCCTCGTGGCAGGAAGACTTCCTTATTAACGTTGGCTCCAGTTGGTAATTCTGTCTTCCCCTTTTCTAGCTGTGTCTGTATAAGGAAGATGAAAACATGGCAATGCAATGCTGCCTTCTTTGTTTTAGTGGGTCTGTTGTGTAGGCCTTTGCAGGTCTACATTGCTAAACTTCTATTTGTTTCCCATTTTGCTCAATAATATGTGAGGCTTCAGTGTTCAAACTGGGGTAGTTGGCTAACACGCCATCAACTTCGCTGTTCGCTGAAAACAGGGCAGAAAATGAACCCTGCTGGGTGCCCCTTAATCATGAGGTCCTTAAAGTACCATGGAATATTTCTAGTTAAGCATTACACCAGAAAAAGTAAAATAAAATGGATGTGCAGCTATATATTTGTTGAAGAGATACTCAAGCAAAGTATGTGAAGCATATCCATATAATATACAAATTTAACTTGTCATTTATTGCATTTTTTAACTGGCAAAGAAATTTTGCTTTCTCTGTCTTTCTTGGTTTCAATATGCATTTTAATGTGGAAAATGAAAAAGTATTCGGAGGTCTCTAAAGCCTGGCTAGCTTTCTAGTTTTAACTTCTTGAGGTTAATACCTTAGCCTAAGCTTCTTGCCTTTCTGCTCTGTTCAAGAACTTCTAGATGGTTTTCTAGGAGTTGAGCACATGGACTAATATCTTTGCTTGCCAGTTCACTAGTGTCTTACCTCATTTTCTTTAAAACATGCAATGTTTTACCTTTTCATTATATTTAACTTGTAAATAATTGTATTTCTGTGTGTATTTGTGAATGTTTGTGGAAATCTTTAAAGTGATGATTAATTCACCTTCTGAAGACTACACAATTAGGACATGTCATAGTATGTGTAATAAAGTAATATATTTTGGGTTTAATTTCTTAGTGCAAGTTATTATTGGGAAGTATTTAATATTTAGGGATTTTGATAAGTACTTTTGGTAGTGTTTATAGTGAATGAGTATAGCTCACTCCCAGCTTTTGAATCAGTGCTTCAAGAAGGAAACCAAAGGATTATAATGATAACAATATTAATGTAGGAGGTCCCAAACCAAAATACATTTATTAAGGAAACAGGAATGATGCTTACATTTGCCATACAGTGAAACTTCTTTTAAAAAATAAAAAGGCAATATAGACAAATTCTACAGCTGGTTTTGTGCTCTGAAAGGTTAAGCTTGTGCTAACATCCTGCCTTCTTGGTAAGTCTTGTTTGTTACCCTACTGCAATCTCTGTTTCAGAGGAGCTTTGTAGCAGGTGTGATTTGCCACTTGATATAAACATTTGTACTTCTTTGAAATTGTCTAAAACCTTTAAATGAAATATGAAGGAACTAAATTGAATGAACAAAAGATTCATTCTGAGAGGTTAACAAAATATTTGAGTTTTGTTGGAGAAACAAAGGAAGTAATTTAGAGGGAAATCTGTTTGCACTTTCAGGCTTGTTGGGGTTTTAAGTCTTGATGTTTCTGCTGCCACTGTTTGGTGGGAAATAGTTCTTGTTTTAAAGTGTTTGTCTGTTCCTTTTGCTGTATCCATCTCCTTCCTGACTTGAAAGAGTGGGCATGGGAAGACTAGATGAATTTCTAAAACAAGGTTTTCTCACACCATAATTAAAGAAAGCCTTAGAAGTTTGAGGGAAGTCAATTGAAAGGTGCTTGACATAAGAGTCCACAACTTTTATAGTAAGTGTAACTCCAGAATACTAAGAATAATTATTTTAATGTAAATTAAAATGTAGTTGTAGTATCAAATACCCAGAATAAATTAATTCTCTCTGTCTGGAGTACAAATCACTCTTATGCTGCTACCTCCATACACAGATGAAAACTTCAACTTGTGATTGTCATATAAAGCAGGTAGAATGTGAATTTTGTAACCTTTTAGTGAAATACAGTGTAAAACTTCATAACCTGTAATTAGTTTAATCTACCAAGTTGTATTACTATTTTACTAAGCAAAGTTTCATTTCTTTCCCATGAGAGTTAAAGAAATAACATGCAAAAAGTTTTAGTTTTACACTAACTGAACGTAAAATGCATTAAATTGTTGAAAAATTGTGGAATAATTTTATTTTTAATTTTAGTGTTTTTTGTTTGCTTCTTTAAATAAGGTACCAGTACTTTTTGCAAATTAAGCAGGACATTCTTACTGGAAGGTAAGACATTTTTGTTGTGTTGAACATTAAATGCAAATTCAGTTGAGAAAAAACTTATAATGATGAGTGATGAAGGATTTTGCCTACACAAATAAAAATATATTAAGGATAAGTCACTGTCTGTGCAAGTAGAAGTGTTTGTAGTAATCTGTGCAATTGTTCATAGACTATAGAAGGCTAAGGTTTTCAAAATAACCAAATTTCATATGAAATATGTAATTTTATTTATTTCTTATTTTTAAAAACAAAACTAAACAGATTGCCCTGTCCTTATAATACTGCTGCTCTTCTGGCTTCCTATGCTGTTCAATGTAAGTATAATTAGTATTCTTGTACATGTTAGTACTGAAATATATGAAAAGTAGTATTGATTAGTTTCTAAAGAATGTAATTTGTATTGCATTATATTGTGGTGTTTGTGGACATGATGCTATTTTCTCATTATTAAAGAAATCTATTTGTTTGGTTTTCCTCCCTCAATATGTTTTTGAATTAAATGTGGAAAAAATACTGTAAAGGCACACTGTTAGAAACCCCCAAATCAATACTCTTTCATTCCTGTGTATTCTGAGGCATGGGGCTGTGGATTTTTCCCTTGAGAATGATAATAAAAAAACTTTTCTTAAAACACTTAAACATTTTTGGCATATCATACAGTGAACCTCCAAATAGGTGTAGAGAAGGGAATTCTGGTCTTATCTGGCCAAAAAGTTCCATGTTCATTTTGTCAATTTTAAGCCATCCAGTGAACAGATGAGTCTTGAAGGCTGAGATTTAGTTTTCTTCCTCACTCATTTTTATTTTGTAAACTTAAATTGTTCAGTGGAAAAAAAACCCGCAGCAACCAACCAGCTAGAGACTGTTCCGCCCCGACTTCTTGAAATTTCTGATTGTCAGAAATTCAGTTTTATATCCTGATACGTCTGTCTGTATTCCTGTGTTTTTCTACTGCTAAAGAATCTTATATCCACATTTAGTACTTTGTGTACTTTGTACGTATCAGACGAATAGTGCCCATGTTAATATTTTCAGGGGAAAAACACATAGTAATCTTAATGTAGTGTTTTATACATAGTTTTGGTAAGCGGTCAGCTTTTTTTAGGTCAATCAATAGAACAGTTTCAATAACAAAACTCCTACATTCCCACTGTGTGGTAAAATGTACTGCAAGTGCTGTCATGCCATAGGGATTTGCCTTAGAAGAGATAAAGTATTTGATAATGAAACAGGAACTAGGGAAAGTTTACAGCATTTTAGGGTTTTAAGAATGTTTATTTTTCAAATGCTGTAGAAGTGGTGGGTATGCATGTGCCTTGTGTTCACGTTTATCTCTGAGACCCTGCTGCAGTTGTTCAGTGTGCAGAGCTCTGTCTAATGATTGCTGTGCCTGCTGAATAGTAAACTCTCCAGATTCTTTATAAACACATGTAAATAACAGCCATAGATCTCAATCCTGTATGCTTGGTAGTGGATTTTAGCAAGGATTGCATTCTGTTATAAAACCTGGTCCCATTTCCTAATTTTTAAATTATTTAAAATAAGATCTATTTCTGGTGGTGCAAGTGCCCCAGAGTTCTTTCCTGCCTTCCTTTCCTTTTCCTCCCTCTCAGCGAGTGCCTTCATCCCTCTTGTCAGTGCTACTAGGCCTGCCCAGGACCTCACATTATGATATATTGTGATCTTCCCAGTTTTCACGTTATGTTTCTCATCTGTCACTGTAGATCTGTTACATAGATTACAGATATTTAAAGCTGATTTTTTTTTACTACAATTAGAAAGCCTTAAAGTCTCTGTTTTTAGCAAATATTGCTCATACGGTTTTTTCTGACCAATGCGATTTGAATTTATTTCGTACAAATTTAAGAAAGTGTTAGAAATTATGTAGATGCACTTTTTAGTAGTTTCAAGTAGAGTAGTTTCAATGTAGGTGTATGTATGTGTACTTTTTTCCATACATACAATTGAATATGCAAAAAAATATTTTTCTAATGCTTCTGAATTTATCTTGGTGCAGAATGAGTTGGTGGTTTTTGCAGATCTTCATGAAGAAATAGCAATTGTAGTGTTAAAAATTGTGTAATGACATGAAAACAAGCGAAAGTAAAATAATAAAGGAAAAAATTGAATACTATCCTATATATACATATCTATACTGATATCTATATAAATATATCCTCTTTAGTGCTAGCTGTTATGATAGCATTTATGAATTAATTTGTGTATTAAAAATCAAACGCTTTACAACTTCCTTCATAAGTACATAATCAAAATTCTCACTAAATACTTTCCATGGTATTCACTGAGAATGCGACTGTTTATTCAAAAGGGAAAAGGAGAGTTCAAATGTCTTCTCTGTTTATTTTTTTTCTGTAGGTCATAAATTATGTGGGAGCAGACCCTTGTGAATTTGGGGGTATTGCACAATGCCAAGTACATCAGTGATAAACAATAACCTCTCTCTTTAATGTTTTAGCCGAGCTGGGAGACTACAACCATTCAGAAAACTTGCCAGGCTACCTCTCAGAATATTCTTTCATCCCTAGCCAGCCTCAAGACTTTGAAAAAGAAATAGCAAAATTACATCAGCAGCACATGTAAGGATTTACATCAGAAGATACTGACTGACTTTGTCAAATCCTGCCTGCTGATGCTGTGCTATTATAAAAAAATGAGTATTTTATCTTCAAGGTTTCTGGTTTTTGGGTGTTTTTTTTGGTGGGTTTTTTTTTGTTTGTTTGGGGCTTTTTTAGGGCTTTTTAAGATGTGTTTAGTGTAATTTTTTTTAGATTATCTTTATAATAAGTATATCACACCATTAATGGTCTACAGAGTATCTGTGACAGAATGACAGGGAAATTAGTGAAATAATAAAGATATCAAAGGTACTCTGAAAACAGTATTTGTATAGGATATCAACAGTATTATGTAGCATATTGACTTAGCCAGATATATTTTCTTTAAGAGTTTTTTTCAGTTTTTGGGAATATTCTGAACATAAAGGCTTTGTTTTCATGATGCTCTCACCAGTAAAAAGAGTTACTTTAGAAGTAACAAAGTCCTTTTCTTCAATATCTGCTCTTTCCTGTGTGTGAGTGTGACCTTTCACTAAAGAGGAAAAGGCAGTGAAGCAATGGAAAATATTTTTTTTTTCAGTATGCTACGTTGTGGTACTTTTCAACAGTGGTTCCTTCATATTTTAGAATTTAAGTGCCTTTTTTGCCATTAAATTTAACAAAATGTAAATGATATTTACCAAGCATTTGCTTGATTGGGGTATGTTGTTTGCTTTAGAAACTACCGAATGTTATGTAACAATTCAGATAAAGGTTTAGCAAATTCTGTTAGGTAGGGTAAAGACATATAAGTGAGTTGATGATAATTTAACTTTGAATTACCAGAGCAAAATACGAGATTGCAAAAGTAATTTCCAGATTCTAGGGCTCCATAGATATTTAAATGAAGCAGTGCATTAGAAATAAAACACGTGTTGTGGACTCTTGTCAAGACTTTATCTGTGTGGATTCATGAGTTCTTTTCTGTTAAAATTTTTGGGTTACAATCTGTTTATCATGAGAAAGAAAATTCAGATTTCAGGGTGGGGTGGAAGTAGTAAAACAAACGCAGATTTTCTGTTTGCACTCATTTGGGAGCCTGATGTGGGAGATCATGTTAGAACATTTCTGATTTAGCTGCTTTCTTTCAGAGGGTTGTCTCCTGCAGAAGCAGAATTCAATTATCTCAATACAGCGCGTACCTTAGAACTTTACGGAGTTGAATTGCACTATGCAAGGGTAAGTTTGGATGAACTAGTATTGTAATGTAAAAATGGATTCCTCTGAGATTTATGGAAAAATATACTTTTATTTTTAGTGAACCTTTGTGACTGCTGCTTACAAGAGAAAAAAAATGAAAACAGTGCTATCTTATTAGGTGCCTAACTGGTATTTAGCAACTGAATGTCCACTATTTCGCTCCACTGAGGATATTTACTTGCTTAAATTTGGGCTTAGTTATCTGTGTATTTCTCAGGTTGAGCTTTGTTGGCTTGAATGCCAGTTCAGTTGGCTACTGATGAAGAAGAAAAATATGCTTGTTGAATGTGCCTTTGATATTTAAGGATGTCAGCTTTGAAAATACTTAATTTGGTTCCTATTAGAAGCAAATTCTAAATCATTATCATAATATAGAATGAACTGTTAATGTAAGGTGACCATACTATAATTTAATATAATGTCAGTTTTACCTGGTAGAGCGAGTATCTCGAAGTCTTGACTCAAATGATCTTAACCCGTCAGTACAGTGCTAACATTTCTGCAAAGGCTCTGAATAAAATCATTTTTAGTAATTAAGACTTCTCTAGTTTTTAAATATTATTGTCCTCTTCCCTAAGGTCATTTGAAATGTACCCCACTTCACTGCTCACTCTATCTACCCACTGTTTTTGGACACATTCTGAGAGATCTATAGCAGGTGTTTGGTTAGAGTACAAAGATATTTCTGGGAAAATGTGCTGTATAAATATGCTTACAATATTGTTTGTTTTAGAATCTCTCCTCTCTGTTCTCTGAGATTGCAATTTCCTTTCAGGTAGGAATTTAAGTTGCTGGTTGCTTTTAGTGTAGCGAACATCAATCCACTCTGTTAGTGCTGCTGCTCATAATAATCTGCTAGAATACGCTGTTAAGTATTTCTTGGAACTTGGTGAAAGAAGAGCTAATTTAGGAAATTAAAATTTTGTGGTAGCTTGTAGAGAACTCAGAGCAAGCATTCAGGTTTGTCCTAAATAGGAGTGACTAATTGAATTTCTGACTTGTCTGATTAAAACACATTTCCTTCCATGTTAATTTGTGAATTTAGAGAGAGATGAGAATGAATATATGAGGTTTCAAAGTATATTTATAATGTTCTTCAAGTAATTTTTTTCTTTCCTTTGAAGGATCAGAGTAACAATGAAATAATGATTGGAGTGATGTCCGGTGGAATACTAATTTTTAAGAACAGAGTACGAATCAACACCTTTCAGTGGTAAGGACAGCTGCTTAATGGTTTTGTTTGCTATTTCAAAATATTTTCACTAGTAGCTGTGTCACGCTTTCAAAAAGACTGAAACATAGTTATAGCAGCTTTCAAAAAGACTGAAACATAGTTATAGCATATCAAGTTGATATTATTTATCTCATGTTGTGCTATGGGTAATTTTCTGATGGGGTTTTGTCCTGAACTGCATGCTGTGCTGTGAAGTGATTTTGATACTGTAATGAAACTGTAATGAATTTTAATACATTTTTTTCTTCAGGAGTTTGTAAGCATACTTTAATTAACTATGTAGCCAGGGCCAATGTGTTGGTGTAGCTTACAGTATTTTTTAAAGAGACATCTGAACTGAAAAATATTAACCTGGAGAGTGATGTTTTGTCACCTATAAATTAATTGCTCTGTGTGTTTTAAATTTAATGTAGTTATGGTACTTGAGGATAACTGAGGTGGGGCATTCAGGATACTGTCACCTCTTCATCCACAGATAACCATTTTCATGATAGGATCAAAAAAGTAGATTTACTGCAGAAAATTCTGACATTTATTTCTTCTCTTAACTAAAACAGTTTTTAAAACTGTTGTGTAAAGATGGAGTTATCCCCCTTAAATATCTTACTCTATTTATCAGTCTTCCTAAATTTGGATCGTGTTCTTTATTCACAGAAGAACAGGAATTGTCTAAGAGAAATCCTTTTCTGTGCTATGACTTCTGTAGTGCTCTGTAGAAGTTATGTCACCTTCCCCAATGCCTTTTTCAGTTCCTGCAGAAGTGACCTTCCCTTGATTTCCTTTGCCTGCTTGGAATCCACTTTGACAGCCTCATTACAGGTGTTGCTGAGTCTGCTATAGCAGCATTCTGAGTGGCTGAAGTCAGTCTTATTAGGTTGTCATAACAGACATTAGTTAACCAGGCACAAAAGCTGCTCATTCTAGAAAAATGATGAAAAGTGTTCATTTGCTACTGATTCTGCATTTTTCTTTGCTGCGCTGTGTGCTTGATCTTTTCTGCAACCCAGTGGCCTTCTGAGACATTCTGGTTTTCTGTGCTAAGCTTGACATTATAGGATGTTACGTATTTTGTGGTTTACCACATTGAGAAACAGCGTGAATGGTCAAATTTTAGTAGGTTTTCAGAGACAAAGAAAAAAAACCACCAAAGTTGTAACTTATCTGCAGCCTGATACAATTGAACATGGTAAACATTTTGCCTGTAAGTACTTAAAGAAAAGTAAGTCTGAGACAGTTATAAAGCATGTAAACTTCCAGTGTTCGTGGTTATTGGGTAAATTAAAACTGACCTTGCAATGATAAGTCTGAAACAACTATATTGGTTAGTCAGGTCTGCCTTTATAATAGTGACACATTCTAAGAAAGATACCCTTCATCTGGTGAGAGTTTTGACATGTTAGAGCCATTTCTGGGCTAAGGCTGTTTATGTATGGAGTGCTGTAATAATCAAGAAGGGTTTATTTCAGATGCTGTCATTTTTGGGGAATGCAAAAGCAATAGTAGGAATAGGTTCTATAAACCACACTGGTAAATTACTGAGTACATACAATGTAAGTCATAATTAAGCTACATGTCCTTAATGGAAGTTGGAGGTTTCTGTGAGTTCTACTTCATATTGTTTGCATGCCAGGGATGCTGATCTAAATTCTTAGTGTGGTTTTTGCATGTGTGTCATTGCCTCAACAGTTCCTCTTTGTATTCAACTGTATCAGCTAACATTAGGGATATGAAGATTATAATGCCAACATAATTGATCTTTACAAAAAAACAGAAAAAACCACCAACCAAAACTACCCTTTCACATGTCACTCTGTTATAGGCGTTTTTTGTGCTATGAGTAAGAATTTGAAATACCAGTTCTCACAATACAGCTCAGTAGTAGAGACCTATTGCCTTTCCTTTTTATCCGTTGTCATGCTCCTGTTCCAGAGACACTAGTACTGATACTTTTTCTTCTTGCGTCCACTTATTCTTGCTCCTGTGCAACTGTATCTGTGTAATGTCTTCCCAGTGCTTTATGGTTACAGTGAATATCTAGATACCTGTTTTTCAGTATTCCTGAGCTGAGTTTTGAGTCAAGTGAGAGGACAGACACGCATGTATGTGGGAGGAAATGAAGATTTAACTGTATTGCTCAAAGAAAAATCAAGTAAAATGTCTTTGCCCTCTCCCTCTTAATTTGATATTATATCTAAATTGCTTATTATGAACCTTATTATCATGGGGAGAAATTAAACAGGAAGAAAACAAGTGAGGAATAGGATAAAACAAAGGACACTATCTTTTATCTCATGTGTCCTAACTTGGTCTTCCTGTATTGTGGGTAATTCCTCTTTTCCCCAGACTTTGCTACCAGGCACAGAGATCTGGGAATCTGAGGACCCCAAAGGAGGAGAGCATGGAGTACCGCAGCCTTTCCTTTGTTACTAGGCCACCTGTTCAGCAATTCAACACGCTTTCCTTTGCCTCTCTTTTGTGGTTGATGTACCTCTGGAAAGCTTTGTTGCCTTTTGCATCCACTGCCAGTTGCAACTGCAATTGTGCCTTGGATTTCCTATTTTTATCCCTGAATGCCTGGATGGTACTGTGTTTCTCCTTGGTCATCTGATCCTGCTTCCACATCCTGTACACTTTTTTTTGTGTCTGAGCCCAGTCAGCAGTTCTGAGTTTATCTAGCTTGGCCTCTTCTCGTGCTTACATGTTTTCTACCACATCAGGTTTGTTCTGATTGGGAATATTGTCCTTTAAGACTGACTACCTGTTCTCTGTTCCTGTGTCCCAAAAGCACCTTCATGGGATTTTGCCTGCTACAGCTCTGAACAAGCTGGAGTTCCTTTTCTGGAACTAGTGGTTTAGTCTGCTGCATCCCTCTGCTTCTGTTAAGATTTTTAGCTTTGCCATCTCACAGCTGCTGAAGCCAAGTTTGTCTTTGACTACTAAATCTGGACAATCCTTTCTTGTTTGGGAGTTAGGCTACCCAGTGCTTTTCCTTGGATGTGCACCATTGCCAGCAGTCAGAGAAAGGAAACGTAGGCAGATGTGCCCTTTCCTTTGGCTGAATACGGATGTGCTTATTCAATGCCTAACAGGGTGTTAGCAGTGCATATGAACACTCTCTTATCTGTTGTATTTTTTGGAAGTAGCGTAGAATCAACTTTGCTGAGTCGTTTCTTTGTACTTGAATGATGACTCTTTTGAGTTGAGTTAGACCATATTGCCTAGTGTTAGAGTTTTGAGTCTGTTCCAAATGGTTTCAGGCTTAAAAGTCAGCTGACCTCACTCTACTTAAAGTACGGGATGAAAATAAAACATGGTATGTATAGCTTTAATTCTTATTCTTCTTGAGCTTGTGAATTACCAGAGGCAGTATTTTCTTTAGCAGAAGAGGAAACCTCAAAGAATAAAAGATAGTAGAATGTTTTTATAAATGGAGTAACAGTTTTATTTGCAAGTGTTCTGTTGACATATTAAGTGAATCTGATATGTAGTAGCATGTGTGCAGTTCAGTTTTTAGAAAAGGTATATATTACAATGCTCTGTTAATCGCCCCGTACCCCCAAATTTGAAAAAATTCGTAATAACAAACTTGTTGATTGATCACAGCCTAAGTAGTCAAATAGATTTTTTTCTGTTTTTTCCACAAGTCAGACTGCTGTAATCACTAATATCTATCCCATCCAGCAAATTTAGGACCCATCCCACATTATTCTTGAGCAAGTGTTTGTCACAGAAAATTGATGCATTGCCATTGGAATAATTTGATTTCAGTAGAGAAGATGTAGCTCCCTTTATAGTTTCAAATCCTTGATAAACTAACTTTGAATTCTTAGCAAGAATTTGTTAAGAATTGGGAAAAAACCCAACAAATAGGACAGTTACTGGTATGGGGTTTTTTTATTAAACTATTAATAGCAAGCTAGGAAAGAAAAAAGAAATGGCAAAATATTTAAATAAGCATAATTTAAAGGCTAATGTTCACAGACTCCCTTTATGTTACTGTAGATAGAAACTCGCTCAACAAATTAGGACTTTCAGGTTAAGTTCCTGCTCTGAATAATCCCCTGGAGAAAAATTTCTCCATTTGATTTTGTTAAGAAGATAATTTCTATATATAGATAGTCAACTCAGGTGTCTGTTAATGTTTTGCTTCATATCCTTCCTAGTCTAGAGAGGTTTTGATTCAACAAGTGATAAATATGCAAGCTGTAATTCCAGCCAGTTTGCTGTGTTGTATCAGTTGTTCCTTTTTAAAGTCACAAACGTTACTCTATTTTTCTTTTTACAGTTTGATCCTCGCTTTTGTCTGTGACCAAAATGATACTCTAGTATTTAGTAAAGAATGTGTGCTATCCTAATACTAAATTTCTTTTAAAAAGTGTCTAATTAGATTTTGATGGAAATATGGTGTGTCTTTTCCCATTTTGCATAACTAGCATTACAATGACCATCCAAAATTGTCTGGAATTACTTGTATGTTTTGAATTACAGTATCTTGTATGTTTATAGATACCTTGCAAGGTGAAAAGATCTGTAGGCTGATTTTTCCCTGTCATTGATATTGTAAATGTTTTTTTTTTTCCCCCTCATAGTGTGATTTTTAACTTGATAAAAACCAAGAATGCAAGTTGTTATCTCTGTGCTTATATCCTGTTTTAGCTATTTGACTAAAACAAGTTCTGGTTGTATTTAAAGACATGTAAGAACATAGAGAAGGAATGTCTTTTGGGCATCAGGTGAAGTTCAAAGTATTTTTTTCATATTCTAGGGGATAATGAAAGCAGCCTCAGAAAAGAGAACATCTGTCTGGAATGACTTGGAGATAGAAAAGCTCTTTGGGATTTGTAATGCGGAAAAGATACTTAAATTAGCAACTACCTTGGGTTTAGGATGGAAACAAGTGAATTTGATAGATAACTTAAATATACTCATACATTTCCAGTTATACGAACTATTTCATATAACCTGTGATATCTTTTGTCTGTGGAAATGAGAATTTTCAGTATATTTTCAGTAGGTGTATTTAAGCCTTTAGCCATGATTCGTTATACTGTTTAAATATTGTGATTTTATTTTTCATTTAGGTTGAAGATTGTAAAAATTTCTTTTAAGTGCAAACAGTTTTTTATTCAACTTAGGAAAGAATTGGTGAGTACTGTCTTAAATTTCATCTCAAAAAATTAAAGCAATTAAATTTTTCCTACTACACATCTGCATTCTACTGCCTGAAGCTATGTTGACTCTTGCCTTTGTAATTAAAATCCAGTTTCACTAATATTCTGGCTATTTCAAATCTCAAATGGACCATTACAATACCTTAAATAATTTGGTTTGCTTTATATTTTAGATACATTTAGTTTTATATTTGTATGCAGGAAATTTAACTTGCTTATGTAAGATAAATGTAGAAAAGGTTGAAGGTAAATCAATATTAAATTTAAATTTCCTGTGAAACCAAATTAAACTGAAGGTGATGCCTAATGCTTGTTCAGTTGTATGTATTCTTGTAAGTTAATGTTTGATAAATGTGCTGATTTGTATTATTCAGAGTTAGTAATACAAATTGACTTTATTACTTACATTTGAACAGAAAAGGTAAGAATTTCCTTGCAGTTTTAAATTATTTATGGCAATTTTTTATGCCTGCTTCTAAATTTCTTGGAGAAAGAGTTGAATGTGTACATTTCGGTGCTTGTGGTGTGTGTTTGCAAGGCACCACAGGACCATTGTGCATTTAATTCAGCAAGAAATGGATTGTTCCATGCTTCCAAGAGATTAGTTTCCATCAGAGACATATCACTGGGGAAAAATGGAGGAATTATTTAAAAACATGGCTATGTGGTTAACTCATCACATTAGTTAAATGGTTCTGTGCAGTTGGTACAGCTGAAAGGAGTTACTGTGACATGGTGATGCACTGGAACAGGTTGCCCGAGGAGGTTGTGGATGCCCCAACCCTGGCAGTGTTCAAGGCCAGCTTGGATAAGTCCTTGAGCAACCTGTTCTAGTGAGAGGTGTCTCTGCCCATGGCAGGCAGGTTTGAACTACATGATCTTTAAAGTCCCTTCCAACCCTTAACGTTCTATTATGTGAAGACATGAAATGCAGAGTTACTGAATAGATAAAAGATGATTCTAGGCAGAAATTCATCTTGAGTACTGTAGGACTCTTTCAGGTTTAGAGGCAATATGGTTAAACAAAAAATGTACACGGAGGGTCAGATCAGGCCAGTGTCTTGGGACTAGTACTAGTGCTGAAAACAGGAGTCAAACTGTGTACCTTAAAAGTAGATCCCTTAAAATGAGGCCCAGTACTTTGCAGTTCTCACAGATGGAGCTGCCTGACCATATGCAGACACTTTGTTGTGTATTAGTTGTCAGGAAAAGTTTACCTCGTGTGCTTGGAGCAGCATGAGTAGCTATCAATTCAGAAGCAGCAGAACAGGGATTAAAAGAGTTTGGAGTAATTATGAGTAGAAAATAATGAACATTTACTATTACATTAAATAAATGGGAGTATCAGTCAACATGAGCAGACATCATGCAACATAAGCAGAAAAATGGTAATGATACAAAAAATGGTGATGGAGGAATGTTGTGTCATGGTGACACAGTTTTTTTAATACCTTGCAGGAGCTGCAGTTTTGAAAAGTCAAAGTGATCTCTGACAGCCCCGAGGTCAGACCTTGTCTTGCTGCCTGTGTCTGTAACTTCCATTACAGTCGCAAGAATGTTGTATTTGGATCTGAAATGAGAATTTGGGGTTTTAGTTGGAATTCAGAAGTTGTTTGCTAACTCAGAACTTGAGGAAAAGGCTGTGGTGGCAGAGTTCAGGACCTTGAAGACTGACATGTCTTAATAAAAAATTGGATTGGGTATTGTACTGGACTATTTCTTCTATTTTCTGCAGAAAAAAAGAATGTGCTTATAATAGAAGGTTATAAAAGACAACTTTAGTGTCTTGGTTTTTTCAGTTGCTTTCTAATACTCTGCATATTGTTACTCGCGCCAGAATGTAGTATATATAATTATTGTAATTTCTCTTCTGAGACATCTTATCCAAGCCAACAAATTAAAAAGCCTTGTACTGTTCTTTAAACTCTATGTATCAGATGGAAACTGATGGCAAGAAGTTTTCATTCATTCCTAGTCATGAATATCTTAAGATCAAAGCTCAAATTTGGCTTCCAAAGAAGGCATATTTAAACTAATTTTTTAATCACTGCTAATATTAAAGTTGTTAATTCCAAAATTACCTTCCCTGAGTAAACTTGTAGGATTAAAGATTCATCTCACCTATATTCAGCTTCAGTTAGGTTAAAAGAACATATTTTCTGTTTCATGGTAATTAACTCACCAAAGAAAATCATTAGACTTCCTCTATAGTAATCAGACACAAAGGTGCAAAGGCTGAAACATCTTGCATGAATTGGAAGCACATTTTAGGATGGATTCAGTTGCTCTCTTGTGATATGTGCTTGCTTTTGCTTTTGCTCCCATTAACAATAAAGTGAGCCTAAATGACTCTCTTTAGGCGTCAGAAACTAGGTGAAGTGACTCTGTGATTGCACATTTGGTATGTAAAATATCTCTTGTCTGGTGCTTTGAGTGCATATTTTAAATCACGGATTTACGATATGGCAGTGAAAGTACATTCATGGTATGCTGATGATGTGTTTCAAAGTTGTGTGTAAATAGATAACAAATTGTACATCTGAGTAACTGTATTTATTTGGATGCAAAGCTGAGATGCTATAGAATATTGAGTTAGTGGACTTGGGAAAGGAATTTTCCACTGTTTTATTTTTTCCAACTGGGCTACATATGCTTTTAAGTAGTCCTAAACAGATATATTTCAAATAATGCTAATGCATGTTGAGAGCTTTTCATTGCAACTGTTCTCAAAAGTGCATGTGCCTTATCTTTTAATCACCTATTACATTTATTCCCTGACTTGGCATTGCTTAAAGGCTTCAACATAAGTAAAGAATTATTTGCCTACTTTTATTAGATTATATCTGTGTTTAAATAAATCACTCAAAGGAAGTGAGATGAAGCAGTTTAACGTCAAAGTCATTTTCTATTGGTAATACAATATAATCTTGAAGGGAAGCTAGTTGAGTATTCTGAGAAGCATACAGATGGAGCATACATCCACTGGAATAGATCTTTGTTCTAATGCTTCTTTATGATTTTGTGGGGAGAAGGAATCTTTTATGTAGGACTTCTTCACCCAACAGTAGAACCACCCTGAGCCATAGCTCCAGTGGCAGGTTTTTCCTCCATATCTGTCTTGGTTCTGTGTGTTCTGTTTGCTCCTTTCCTTGCATGCTTTGCAGCTGTTTGCTAATAATCCAGTACTTTCCTTTTTCTGAATGTTTCCCTAAGCTTCTCTGGTTTTAGTTAGTTGCATCTTTAGCTGTTGTAAAATCAGTAGTCAGCATCAAGCTCTTAATGCCATCCAGCATGTTTTAGTGGTCTTGAGTCTTTGACAGCCAAGGAAGCTGTTCCACATGTTCTTTTGTTCTTTTAGAGACCAGATGCCCACTGAAAAAGTACTTGAGTTTGAAAAAAAAACAATATTCTAAATTTTGTCCATAATCAAGACCTGGTTTCAGTGAGTGGCCAAAAGAATTGATTTTTTTTTAATATTTTTTTTTTAATGATAGTTATGTATCTGAAGTTTGTTCTTTGGTTTTTTTCGGAGTTTGTTTTACTGACTTTTATAAGGAACTAGGTCTAAAATCACAAGGTGATACATGGGCTTATTGCCCAAGTACACACGTGGTCAGTCTTAAGTAACACTGATGTTCATTAGATGTCTAATTGATTGCTGTCTAATCCTATCAAAATTCCTGCTGTTGCATTTTTTGTGAAGCAAATACTGCTGTCACAATCTGTGTTGCGTTTAAGCTTTCGCAGAACTTTGGCCCACTATTTGTAGAATATACTGAGTCTGTGCAGCATCTGCCACTTAAAAAGCACAAGCCTTTTTGTCTCTCTGAGGTGGGCTAGGGAATTTGTGCTTTCCTCTGGGGTTTTTTCTTGTTTAGCCAAAGTGAAAAAGTCTCAGTAGAGAAGTTTTTCAACCCACTTCCTCTCCTGAGCAGCGAGGTCTGTTCTGAAGCCATTGTTTCAAGTCAGACAAAGGTGGCAATGGCCCCACCCAAGGTGCTTGTTCAAGCACTGAGCTGTTCTGTGAGAGGGTAACCAATTCCAGTCTGCTTTTTTCGTTTGGTTTGTCTTTTTAATAAAGATGACTTGGAGTTGACTTTACCTTATCCATATTTGCTTACCTGTAGTTTTGTGCTTGAGCTCCAAGCTTTGCATCCTGGCTGCTTTACTCTTCCCCTCCATAGCAAGCAGGCTGTTTTCCTCTCTTTAACAGAAACCATGGGCACAATAAGACAATAATTTTGGAGCAGCTGTGACTCCCTGAGTATTCTTCTAAGACTGCTCTCAGCAGACCTAAACCCCTGAAATGCCTGTATGTCATTGTCATACCACAGAGCATTTTGCATCTTCCCAGAGCCTTGTGTTGTAAAAGTGTTCCATCGTCTGCAGTGTGACTCTCCTGTTATTTTATTTGCTTTTGGCTGAAGTACCGTGAACATTGGAAGTGTTGCCTTGGGGCCTTGTGCTGAGCATACACTGATTCAAGCCTAGTATTTTCAGGGAATACAGAGGCAATCTTATTCTAAATCCGGCAGCAGAACCAGATCTTGCACCCCAGATTCATCAGCAAAGCTGAAATTCAAGTGCCTAAGTTACATTTGGATACTACAGTATTTGCAAGTGTGAATAAGGAAAGGATGGGTGCACTGAGATGCCAATATCCTAAATTATTCTTTACATTAAACATTGTTTCCTAGCAGTAATTGAGTGAAGGAGTAGAGTTTGAGAGTCAGTTCTCTCTGCACTGCATTGGAAGCCTTAAAAGCTATGAATAGAACTATTGTTAAGGTACCTTTAAAGCTCTAGCACACCAAGTTCCTGTGAAAGTGCTGTTTCGCATTACAATTAAGTTGATGTAGCTGCAGCTCCTTCTCATCCTGCCTCTCTCAGCTCCTCCTTCATGCTTCATGTCTGATCTAGTGATCAGATGGTGGCACAAGACTCAGATCAGCTTGTTTTCTGGAATACAAACTAGGGGAAACTGCAGGATTTTTTTTTTTTATCCCAACCCGTAATTATAATGCTTTGAATGACATTAGAATACATAATCATCAGCTCATACAACTTGTCAAATTCTCTTTCCCAGCTGTTTAGAAGACTGATAGGACATTAAAATTTGCTGCCTCATAGGAACTTCTTGCTGGACTCTGAAATCTTAGCTGGCTTGTCCTTTACTAGATGAGGGCAGTCCATAATTTTACATAGTTGCTCTCTTGCAGAATAGTAATCTGTCTTGTTTCTATTGTTCTACTTTTGCATTGTTGATAATGCCTTTTATAAGTGCGTTGGTAATGGACTTAATTTCTGTTACCTTTTTTCTGACTTCCAACTTTTAAATACCTCTGTTAACATGTATCGAAAATAGGGAACAGTTGGCAATACTTGGAAATTAAGAAGAGATACCAGTAATTTTTGTAAATTGAATTAAAATACCTGGTTTTTGTTTCTTGAATATAATTTCTTAAATTTCTTCAATATATACTCAGAATTTAGTCCATTTTATTTTACCCTGAATTCATCATGTGTCTGAAAATACAGTATCATTCTTAGCCATTGGTCACAGTGACTTCCCAAATACAGCACTGGGGGAAGAGTTGAGCTCTGTGCCTTGGTATCTCTGCGGATCTAAAGATGAGCAGGCCAACAAAAGCTTAACTTGGAAAAGGGTGTTACTGCTGAGGGAAGTCAGTTAAGGTGTAATGTGAAGAGGAAGAAGAAGGAACATCAGCAGGTGTTCCTGACTTACAAAGGTTGTAATGAAGCTCTCTGAACAGGCAGATTAGCTTAGTTTGCTGTGCCATTTTTCATCTTGCTTTTACCAGGAACCTAATTAATCATTTAGAAGTTGCGCTTGAGACAGGTGCCTGTTTCTGATCTCTGAGTGCCACACAGGCATGACAATTGCTCACCTTAACTATAGTAATTTTGAAACAAAGAGACATGTTGTCTTTGAACTCTCATATCACAGAATTTTTTAAATGTAGTTTGGGTCCCACCTTTTGGGACCTTTTCTTCCCATCTAGACTTGTTTCAATATCACTAAACTGACTGTTAACCTTTGAGCAGACTCTTTACAAAAAAACAACCCAAAGGAACAAAAAAATCCTTTAAAGAAAATGTAAAGGTATTTAACAAGGTTTGTGTGAAGTTAGTGTAGAATTAGAGAAACACTTCAAAAAGCACGATTTTAAAAAAGTATCCCCGAGCCCAAAGTATTTAGCTTAGTTTTAAAAGTAACTTGGAATAATTTTTATCTGAAATGCATTTTTTCTCATTTTTTAGCATGAATCTAGAGAAACATTATTGGGATTCAATATGGTGAATTACCGAGCATGTAAGAATTTGTGGAAAGCTTGTGTTGAACATCACACATTCTTCCGTTTGGACAGACCACTCCCTCCTCAGAAGAACTTTTTTGCACATTATTTCACTTTGGGTTCCAAGTTCCGGTACTGGTAAGTGCTGACTTGAAATATATTGGAAAGAATATGAGAGAATGGGCAGCTCATCAATAAATATAGGGAATTTTACTTATAATCTATACTAAAATGTGCCATAATTCAAGTAGCTTTTGAGTCCTGCAACCATTCCCCTTCCCTGTTGGCTTAAGCTTCAAATGTCAATAATTTCCTAAGATTGCTTGAGAATATAATTATTGTATTATTAGTGGTTGTTATTGCACTAGTACTCTGAGATTGCCTCCCAGACTGCATTTCTTGGCCTGCTTACCTGCTGGGTTGTGTTTATCTTTAAAATGTTGGCTCAAAACTTCAAAGTCTTTGACCAGGTGTTTTTGAAAACTATTGGGTCTCAGATATTGTTTGCAGCAATGGCAACAAAACAGACCTAAATAAAGATCAAATAGAAATCACTGAAAAGAAGCTGGTACGGGAAAGCCCAATTAAGCTCAATGTATACAAATAGGAACTAAGTAAAGACAAAACAAGTACATATTTTGCATCAAAACCAGAACTTCAGAAAATAAGGACAAAATCCTTAACTTTTGAGGATGAACTTAATAATGTAGGCAGAAAGCTTGGAAGTGCACAGAATGACTGTGGAATAACTGTAATCCCCATAATGCTGGAGTGGGTGGTGTTTGGTTTTGATGGTTTATGCTTTCTATTTAAGAAGTATATATCAGTTCAGTGACTGGGTTAACTGTCTTTGCAAGTAGTGCACCATTGCCAATGGTTTAAATTGGGCCTGAAATAGAGAATAACAGAGCTAATCCTAATCATCCATCTAGAATGGCAGCAGTGTCTGTGACGTACAAAGGGAGATGATGAAAAGCCAGAAAACACAATAACAGGCTATTTCTGTCACACTTGTGAATTGCATGAATGTATAAAGAGGACAGTAATTCAGTGGCTCGCTGTTTATAGCATCTGGTTTTTGACCAGTATTCACAGTGATCATTTGAGAAACAACATTCTATGATCCTGAACGGTGTTTGAGACATGGTTCAATGTTGCTGTAGTGAATTTGGGGGAGCCTTGTCATTTCTGTAAAGATTTTGAATCTGAAGCATTGTGGTTGTCTTTATTAAGGAGGGAAACTGCACCATATTTGAGCAACCTGCTCTGGTGTTAGACTATCTTCAGAGTAAAAACTCGGTTTTGTTTTGTTTTGGTGTGTGATGATGATGTTGTTTTGTTGTAATATGAATGTGGGAATAGATAATTACTCTTTAATTTCATAGTGTAAATGTCCCTGAAAGGGACTCTGCCTTAGTCTGAAGTTATTAATGGGAAAGTGGCTGCAAGGATTGCTGCTGGTAGCTTGTCACCTATTCTTAACTGCTGATAGATGCTGAAAAAAATTGTATTTTTTTTCTGAAAGAAAAATTATGAAATGCTATGAAGAGTCTTTGAGTTGACACAAGACATCTGGTCTTATATGAAAAGTCAGCAAGTTCCAAGATCTAATCTTGGTTTTGACAAGCTGAAGAGAAGAATACAATCCTGATGTGCTTTTCACTTAATTTCTTTGTGATATTTTGCTGAACTAAATAGCAACTAAGTTATTAGCAATTCGGGGAGTTGTTTAGGAGGAGTATGGAGGAGATGCTGTATGTTTTTGATACTGGCTATAAAAGAAAATATTATGGTGTTAAGTGTTATCCAAATTGTCAACAAGAAATTTCTTACTGCTTTGGAAAAAAAGCAAAAGTAGCTTTGTTACATCTAAAATTAATTTGAAAAGCTACCTACACTTCTACCAAATGCCTTCTAAGGTTACGTTGTACTGAAGCTAGTGTGATTGGTTAAGCATGACTGAAAACAGAATTCAGGCATTTTCAATTTTAAACAAGAAATCGGTATTTAATAGTGTTGGATTTAGTGGTTTGATTTTGTTTTGTTTTGTTTTCTAGTGGGAGAACAGAGGTCCAATCTGTGCAGTATGGCAAAGAAAGAGCAAACAAAGATAGAGTATTTGCAAGGTAAGTAATTTGTGTTCTTTAATATTTCCCTCTTTATATATTTTCAAAGCTCAGACTAGCCTTCAGACTGTTTGTTGTTATATGTATTAGCCCTCTTTACACTGTTTTTATTGCATAGAATGATATCCTGCTATTAAAATAGTCCATTAAAATACTTAGTTACTGGGTGTATTTTATCCATGATAACAACCTACAACTGTACCTGTGTATTTCCTTTAGAATAAGGCAGAGTGAGTGTCTTACTTGGTGAAAACAGCTTTATCACTATAGTCCCAATGAGGTATTTTACTGTGGAAAAAGTTGACTGGGAGTGAGCTGCTTCTGAAGGGATTTGGTTACAGAGTAGTTGGCTAATCGAGACTATATTAATTGTTTCAGACTCCTGAGGAGTTTAGTGATTGCAAAGCCATCAAGACATGGATTTAGTTCTTCCTTCAGAAGCTGATACAGTATTCAAAAGTGAAATGGCTGCTGCATCCATCTGGCAGTCTGCTCTGATCATTAATAGAATCTTTATGGGGAGGGGACATGCTCTGTGCCTTTTTTGTTTCTCCTTTTTCTGAGATCAGAGATGTCTTTTTGCATAGTTGCCCGTTGAGGAACTCTAGAGTTAAAATTTAGGATTTCAGACTTTTAGTAATAAGCTGAGCATGCTTTCCGAGTGCCTGCAAACACTGTTTTTCAGAGGATGGGTGAATTCTGCCTTGATTTCCTGCCCTGTCTCCACCCCTCCAACTGCCCCACCCCTTCTTTTTCCCTGTGCATTATAATATAATTTTGGGGGTTTAGCTGAGCCACACCACAGATAGGCAGCTCCGTGTTAGAAGGATTGGGGAGCAGAAGTGCTGTGACATGTTGGTTCAACAGGTAGTTTTTATAAAAGCAGTTTGTTTCTGTGTAAAATTATTTTTTACTCTATTTAATTTACTTTGGGAATCTGGTTAAATTTTTCCTTGGTGCAACTTTCTTTAGTACTCAGGAGACTCAGCACTGTGACAGCTGAGTTTTGTTTCTCAAAATGACAGTTATGAATCAGTTAAAAACTATTTTTCTTATACTCTGAACTTGGCAATTCCCCGGAAGTCACTAGAACAGAGGAGAGCTGATACTTGGTTTTGAGGAGTATTTTTATCATTTCAGAAACTCTTATGCAGTAGATGGCACTCTTTGCTTTGCAGCAAAACAAAACAAGTGCTGCTGGGGTCACTTGTATTTTGTAATATATAGTTGGATAAAATCGATCAAGTCAATGAAATCGAAAGCCGTGGCTAGAACTGCTCTGATTTTCATAAATCTTACTGGCCTTTTTTAGTTAATAAAATACTTGGCTCTTCCATCCTCAGTACTTTTATTTTTTCACTGTTGCTTTCTGATTAGAGCATAGAACATTCATCCACACGTTTTGTGTTTCTGAGAAATGTTGATGGCTGATAAATGCCTGACGTATATTTGTGTACATCAGTGAACTGAAGCTAATCGTATGGGAACAAATACACCTCGGAAGGCTTTTAGTAAATCAGCTGCTTCTTCCTCTGTCCTCCTCATCACAGTGTGCAGTTAATGTGTTTTCAATTGTAAGGACCTTTAGTCTTTTCAAGAGTGAAAAAGCTTGAAATAGAAGACATTTCTAGAACACTGAGTGGTTCAAGAAGTTTGATCTAAAAGCATTATCTTCAGCTCTTTTCTTCTAAACATTTACATTTCAAGCTGAAATGCTGAGTAGATGTTAGCCTTTTTGTACTCATACGGAGGATAAATTCTGGGGTAAAATGTGGATTTTTTTTCTGGAATCTGTCTTTCTCAGACCAAGTGGTTGTAGTGTGGAACAGCTTTTTTAACTTTCAAGCTTGTTTTGGTTGCTCTTGGAAGCTCTGCTGGGTGTTGGTTGCCTTTAGCTATGAAAGGTACAGGTACAGTGAGCTCTTTCTTAAGAATTAAGTGGGCACATAAATCAAGTCTGAATAATTGCTTTTATTATTATTATTGCATCAGAGATTTATTCAAGATCAATTATAAGAAATGTTTTCAGGGTTTTTTTGTAGAGTTATCCAGGTTTACACTCAATTTTTTTAACAATATTTAATTAGAAACTGCTTTATTTGAGCAAATACTGTCTAAGCAAACCATTGAATAATTTCATAGTAATAAAATAACACCAAGAGTTACACTGAGATGTTACTTGAGTGATCTATTTTTTCTAAGTTGGGAAATGGTGATTGCCATGAGTAACAATCAGCTAGTCCAGCCTTTGCATGCTGAGTGGAACACAGATACAAAGCCCAAGACATGGAAATAAAATTTCTTAGCAGCCATTTGAGTAAAACAAATAATTATAACCTATAACATTTAAATTTAATTTTTAAAATTGAATTACTACTGTGAAGGATATATTCTGTAATAAGTTGCATAAATCGTGTAGGTACTGTTTTCTTAATCTTCATACAGCACTCTAGTCAACATTTAGAAGACTGTTGCTGCAGTTATTTAGGTTTTGGGGTGGGGTTTTTTTATCATTTTCATTACAGCTGTTCTCTTGTTTGTTGCAGGATATTAACCAGCCACAAAACCCCAAAAGAATTCCCAGAAACTTAATATAAGTAGATAATAAGGGTTAACAATATTTGATGAAGTAATGAATTGAGAGAATTCTTAAAGGGCACTGCTCTCTCTCAGAGTCCTTGCAAAGTACTCTATTTCTGTCGAGTTCCGCTGGTCTGCACCGGGGCTGAGAGAAGGTGCTTTGTGTTCCTTTGTGACAGTGAGTGGGTGTCAGTCACTTGTGTGTGCAAACTCCTTATCATCAAGTTGCAATCTCTTGTTTCCAAAAATTCATTCTCGCTTCAGCTATGCACTTATTCAGGTTATTTAAATAATTTGACATGCTTTAAATTGCATGTCCTTTTTTATGTACTTTGCAGATTTGTATATTGTTTCAGTCTCTTGGGGTGAAGCAGTAGTTGCCAGTTTTGCTGAGAAATGTGTTCTCTGTTCTTCTTGTCAAAATACAGAGCAAGGCTGTGGCCCCGGGGGTATATTTCTTTTTGGGACAGAAATTATTTTAAAGATTCCCACCTGTGTTCCCAAAGAACACCCTTGTTCTTTCCCAGCTCCTGCAAGAATTTAGCCCTTCAGCTGTGGGGTGCCAAACAAATTCTGTCTTCAAAAGCTTTTGTCTATTGTAGCTGAGCTAATGTAATGTCCTGCTTTTTTTTACTTGCATTATGTAATTTCATCCCTACTACTCAGTTGTGGTGTTTGTGGGTTTGTTTTTTTTTTTGCATTTGCAGTAGCATTGCAGCTCATAAGACTATTTTTGATTTTGGGGGCAGGTAGTTTTTAGTTTCTGTCCCTACTCAAATAGATGGTACTGCTTCCAACTCTATTAGGAATGTCTCTGCAGATACACCAAAAATTAAATCTGAAAACAGCTTATTCTGTTAACTCTCAGTGCCCTGTGCAGGATGCAATAGAAGCATATCCAGGCTGAGCAAAGATGGAATTCAGAATCTGAAAATTTATCAAAGCATATGAAAGTTTTTTGCAGCCTACTTCCCCCCTCCCATCTCCTCAGCTGCACTCTGACATGAGAAAATTATTTTAATATTGTAAGAAATTAGTGATACAGGAGAAATTTGTAGGAATATCTCACTACATATCTTAAATGTTAATAAAAAAATAACTTATTGTTAGATTTAGAATTTGTTGACAGGAGAACCAAAATCAAAAAGCCACAGCACTGAGAAGTTCGGTGCTGCAGTGTGGTAATATTTTCTTTGAAATTTCTGCAAAGACAGGAAATTGAGGCAACAAACATGAGTGGGTGGGACTCTGAGGTTAGAGCTGTTAATAAAATAATCGAAACAAACCTTTGCTGATAAATGCTGCAGCTGTTTATCATGATAGTAAGATATTATTCCTGAAATATCAGACCTTATCCACTGTAAAAGGTGAGTTTTCTTAACATTGGATGTTGTAACATTTTGGAGTTGTGTTCATTTGATGTGTAGATTGAGGAAGTTTGCATAAAGGTAGTTACAAACTATGACTTAAGGTAAAATTAGTGGGGTTTTTTGAAGCAGACAAAAATGTAATTTTGGGGAAAATTTGGACTTTTTCCCCATCCTGTATACTTCTGTGTCTCTCTTTGTAGTTTATTTAGTTTCACACAGGCAGGGATGGTGTGCTTTTACTGTTGTTGCATGTTAAAAGAAAGAAAAGCTCCTCACCAACTTTCCTATATTCTACTTGTTGCTTTTTCACTGAAGGTAAATAAGGTTCAGTAGTTGCCTTTAGAGATCTGTCAGAAAATCCTGTATCTGCTGTCCTGTATGTACCTAATTCAGCATTGGCTATATTATGCTCCTCTGCATTCTTCTCCCAGCCTGTTCTTCATTAGTAGAATCCCCCTCTTGGCAGAGCTGCTCTTGGTGCTTGTCTGCTGGCTGCAAATCTGCTGTCAGTGGGGACCAGCTAATCATGGCTTTGATTAGTAAAAGAATAGGGAAGGGTAGAATCACACATGCACTTCAGTTCTGCTGGTTTCTTGTTTTTTCACCTGTTCAGAACTGCTCACATTTACATGTTCGGGAAGAAAAATATCCAAGTGGTTAGAGTTGTTCACATTTGAAGCAAATTACAGAAATTGGAATGTTGGTTTAATTGATGATATCAAGCTCATTATTTTTTGAATCAAGTTAGTACTCCATAAATGCTGTGAAGCGTGCTAAGAAACTGGATGTGTTTTTCCTGGGGAATTAAATCATTGATATTTTCCCTGTTTTCAAATATCAGTATACTACTGGATTTTTTTCCCCCAGGTGAAGTAACACCAGAAACAATGGTATTTAGAATTGCCCATCTTGCTTAGCTGTCTGAAATTTGTCCACTGTTATTCTGTAAGTCTTTAGAGCAGCAAAGCAGAATGCGACACATGTTCAGAACTGCTTGGTGGGGTAAAAATAAACCCTCTATGCACAGACCACCACTCCTTTAGTATCAAACAGTGTTGACATGTTACATATTTCTACATGTGAAGATAGATTATTCAATATAATGCTTGATTGGTTATTGTTGTGGACTGTTTTGATGATACTGAGGACAGCCTCCTCAAGGTGGTGGCTTGCACTGAGTTTTAAGTTCCATAAGAAGCAAAAATATATTTGTCACCAAGTTTCTCATTTTCAGAAGATGTACTTTGTGTGCAAGTAGTTCCTTAATTTCTCTAAGTTCCTTCTTTCTGGAGTTGCACTTTCAGTAAATCACTAAAGTGGTAACAATGAAGATGTACAGTTATCATGTGTCCCAAGAACAGTAAAGGCAGAAATTATTTTGTGATATGGGTGTATGGAGCTGTACTGCTGATACAGCAACGTGTTGTCACCTCAGTGTGCAAAGCTGGAGGGTAGAGAAGAGTATAGTGATAGAATGTGTCGGCAAATGGAAATGATCATGTCACAGGAGATTGAAGTATCACTGGAACAATAGACTGGCTAATGACAGAGGAGAAATTTGAACTATAGACACCATCAAAATAGCAGAAGTAAAGTAAAAACCTGGTAAAACAAAATACACAGGACATAAAAGGATTGTTTAGAAGTATTTTTGTTGTTTACTGAAGAATTCTCAGCTGCAAACAGCAAACAGCAAAAGATGTTTAGTCGCAGGATGACTGAACCATCAGATGCAATGCTGAGAAAAAAAGCAACCACAGTTCTTGGATGATTAATTTATTGATTTCCAGTGTAAAAGGGAAATACAGTATTTCATGAGAGGTTGCACGTATGGTTTCGTTTGTGCTTAAGAAATAGGTGAAAGGAACAGCAGGAGATTGTAGGCATCCTGGGATGACTGGAGAAAGGGAAGAAAATATTTCCTTAATATCAAGAGAGGGCAACAAATAGAAAATACACTTCTTTTTGTATAAAAACAGTAGTGATAATGACCTTTAACCTGAAGGACATTTCTAACACACAACCAAATGAAGTTCAGTTACTCACAAAGATATTGAAATAGTATTATTGCATCTATCTTGGCAAGTGACAAAACATATTCTGTAAGACAGCATGTCATCTTGATGGAAATCTTTGACGTGTAAACAAAACTCAGTAGCTCGGTTGCCATGTTGATGACTACCCCACTTTCAGTTCTTCAATGTCTTTGGGAGTTTTTTTGGACTGATTTTTTCCACTGTTTTATTTTTCCTGAGATGGCTAAATAGTTGTGTTACTTAGAGAAGGGGGGGGACTGTTGTTTATTTCATTTTTCAGACCTCTCAATGATTATTCTGTTTTGAGTCAGGTTGTCTTTGAGGCATTAGAAGTTTAGTGAGTTCATATTCCATGTTCCATGTCTCCCTCGCAGCCAACAGTAGTTCATGACTATTTCCTTGGCATTCTTTTCTAACTGAAGTACAATAGGTGGAGAAAATACAGAACTGCCCATGTAAATATAGTGTTGAATTATTACATTTCCTGTCTTACTTATCATTTGGTTTCCTATGATAGAACATCAGTTTCATTGTGGTGAATTTTATGTAATTTTGTTTTTACATCATGTAATTTTTGGTTAGTCATTTTACTTTCTTCTTCTAGATCCCCCAGTAAACCTTTGGCACGGAAATTAATGAGTGGGATGGACTGGGAAGTAATGAGTAGGAACTCGCTGTCTGATGATAGGTTGGAGACACAGAGCCTGCCATCGCGGTCTCCACCTGGAACCCCAAATCAGTAAGTAGCTTCAAATCCTCTCTTCTTAGAAAAGACTGTCTGCCTCACTTGTGTAATAAAAGGATCGATGGAGACAAACAGATTCAAAAAATCTGTGCCGACTGATTCTCTGGAGCATTTAGTTTCAGATAAAAGAAGGTATTTCAGCATGAATTTTGGATGCTTCTCAATTACCCTATAAAAAGTGTAAGATCTATCACAGTACCATAAACTTGAGAGCTTGAGTTATCTCAAGCACAATTAAAACTAAATTATTAATTTGGCAAGAAAAATACCCTGATAATAAAATCTGTGTGATATTTTAAAGATAATTGATTTTAGTTAATACCACTTCTTCAGACATTGGGGAAAATTACTGACTTGGACATCCTTGCAGGTTTATTCCTCTCCATTTTCTGCATTTCCCTTCAATGTTCACTCTTCATATAATAGAGCTTTCTATTTATGTTTATAGCTTGTGAAAAAACATTCCTGATTTCCTTTGGAAGGTGACAGCTTTTCTCAGTGTGCTGAAACTGGCTTAAGAATCAGTATTAAGAGTTTTATTCTTTGGTTTTGCAGCATATTTATTCACAAGATCATTGTTGTAAATACCTGTAGCATTTAAAAGTTGACAAGAAAATTGTGTAATAATAATGCTTTAAGCATAAAAAACTTAATCATGCATGTTTAAAAGAATTTTAAGATGCCTGTGTCACTGTGCTAGTTTCCAAATGAGAAAATTGAGTCACAGAAATTATAAGACTCTCAGTGCAAAGCTTATGATTCTTCTAGGAGAAGATGAAGGGGATAAAATGGTCATCTTATAAATTCAGGTTAAGTTGTGCCTCAAACAGAGCCAGGATTTGTCTTCTTGGGAATCTATTTTTCTTCTCATTGACATGACTCTCTGTTGATTGGACCATAATGCTTTCAGGCTTCTTTAATTAAAAATAAATTTAAGAAATAGGCATCTAGTGTTTATTAAAATAATTATTGAACACTTTAAAAATAAAATTATTATATATAACATGTTGAGCCGACAACATAATTGTTTCAGTGAAACCTTAATTAATTTAATAACTTAATAATTTAATAAAAATATGTGGATGAACATGTGCTTACACTGAGAGGAAATAATTTTTTTAGCGTTCTTTTCTAGTGGGTGGTGTCAGAAACGTAGATTAACAGTAATATTCTTGTCACATTGCACTGCTCTGCTTTCCCTCTTAGTCGCAACTCTGCCTTCGCTCAAGAAGGAGCCCGGTTACGACCCTCATCAGTTGGACATCTAGTGGACCATGTAGTTCACACGTCCCCAAGTGAAGTATTTGTAAATCACAGATCTCCATCGTCCACCCAGGCAAACAGCATCATACTGGAATCATCCCCGTAAGTTCTCAGGCAATATAATAAAAAGGTGGCTGTTGTTTGGGGAGTACTAGTATGGGTCTTATTGTGAAAATTAAATGATACAGCACTAAAGACTTATAACTGACATATTCCAGGTTCGGGATTTCAATACCATCCCTGCCCACCCACCCACACTGTGGGTTTACTGTGATGTGACCACCAGTGTCTGGATGTGAAAGCTGTGGTTTTGGTAGAATTGAAGTCTGTTGTTTTGTGTTTCTGTGTTTGTGTTCTTTTTGTCAAGGCACAGGAGTATGAGTGGGCTTTACAAACTATTTAGCCAAAATATCTTTCTGACACCCCAGCATTCAGAGGTTGCTATTATGTTTTGTATGCTGTTACAGAGCTTATCTTGTTGTTTTTTTTTTTTTTTTTTTTAAGTTCTCTCTAGCAGGCTTTTTTTTTCTTTTCAGTTATGCTGAATATTCTTGATATTGCAAGCTTATTATGCTGTGGTGGGCAAAATAAAAACTATTATTGTGTGTTAGGTCCAGACAAACAAATGTTGAGTTGTTCAAAGATTTGAAATACTCAATAACTTGTGTCTAGAGTACAGATGAATTGGAGGAAAAAGGTGCAATATACATCTTATTATCACTGCTATACCTTCCTATGTGTAGATGTACATGTAATGCCATATGTGCCCTCATAATCTTGTTTAATTTCTGTTAGCAGGGAGATTGTGTAAATGGTTTCAAACCCATTTGAGAACTGTAAAACAGCACACACATAATCACGTGTTTGTAAACAAATATGTGTCTCAAAAATGACTCTGAGAAAGTGTTTAAACACAGTTTTAAAATCTTGCTTGGACTGTATTTTCAGTTTTAACAACTGTGTAAGTTTGGGTAGGGAAATAGAATATAAAATTTTTAAAGCTTTGGAAAATAGCACATGACACTTATTATACTTGGCTACAATAGTTATAATTTCACCCTCAGCTACTTATTCAACTTTCAGGCTTATATAATAATAATTTGACCTAATATAAAAATCTCGTCTGTTTTTGGTGGGCTTTTTAACCTATTCATGTCAAGGCACTCTCAAAACTGGAACACTTGGAATCTTTTCTCATATTAGAGTTTTATTGTACAAAGGCCACACAGGGTCAGGCTCCTTCTGTTCCAGGACTTCCAACTGAAGTTAGTTATGAGAAACACTCACTGAAAGGCAGAGTGATACAGTGAAGTAAGCACAGTTATTCTCTTTCATTCATATGCCTTTACTCTTAACTTGTACAGACTTTCTGAGTGCTCTTAGGATTTGTTTATTTATTACCTGATTTCTTGTTGAAGTCACCATAGAAATGACTCTTAAAAAGGAGGAAGTGGTTTTGTACAGTAGTTCTGCAACTATAGCTGTTCTGTTTCATGATTTTGCACTTCTTATGCCAAAGCAGAAAAAGTATTGCTCATCCATCACTATGTTTTAGGGGGTTTGGTTTTGGGGCTTTTTTTCTCTTGTTTGAAGCTTAACAGTGAAATTTAATCTCCTGGTATAGATACCTAGGGTAAGAGATTTTTAAGAATGAGGATGTTGACTGTCAAAAATACATGAACCCCATTAGGGTCTTCTGAGGGTTTCAGGTGATGCTACTGATACAAGATTTGAGATTTATGAAGGAAAGTAGTAGACATGAAGTTCATATTATATAATTTTAAATTATACCGTTCTACAGTCCAAAAAGCTGTTTCTTAAACAATTTGATCTTTCTGAGTGAAAAGATTTGAGTAGTCCATCTGCTAGCTTGTCGGAAACTTTTATTTATTGATCAAATTTACATATGTAAGGAAGTCAGGAAGGCTGACCTGACAGGCAGTAGGTTTAGTGATCTTTTTGAGTTTGGAGTCAACATAGCAAAAGAAATTACAGTTTCTGTGCAGTTCGGAAGGATATTATAGCTTAACTAATATAACCTTTAATTGCATATCTTTTTTCATCTGCATGTGCTATTCAGAACTAAATTGAGAGATTCATGCTTGTAGCTCCCCAAGGTAATTATAACCTCAAATTCCACAAGCACGTGATAAGTGTTTAGTTTAATAAATTTATGGGAGTGTGTATGAAACTTTTGCTAAATATATTTAAATGATCAGACCGGATATCTGTAACTAAAATACTCAAAGCTTGTCAGTGCCAGGGTTTGTGTGTTATTTTATTGTTATGTAAATTTCTGAATTCAGTAACAGAGAGCTGCTTTGCCTGCAAAATAGGCTGCTTTCACTGCCATTGTCTGAGCATTCATAAGGAAATTCAAAGCTGACTGGGCAAATATAAAGCAGTGAAGTTTTTGCCCAAGGCTTGATTGTTAGTTCTCACAATTCATTATGCTAATATATTACAGTACTTGCATCACTGCTTTCGAAACGCTCATTTAAGTAACTTTTCAGATCTTTTCTATAAGTTTCTCTGTTCGGTAGGAATTTATTTGTGTTTGTTGACACATATGTACAGGCGTCTAGTCAAACATAAGATCCATCTTTTACTTTTATCAGAATTACTTCTTTTGTGCTTCTACTCGTGTTTTCTGTTACTTTTTTTATTCAGTTTAAAACTCTTAGGAGTAATTGTTTGCAGGAAAATACATAACTATCTTGCCCTTCACTTAAAATGCTGAATAATCTGTGCTGGCCAGACTTGAATGAAGAGTACAGAGGCAGCTAAAAATCTCTGGGTGACCTTTGTAAGTCGATGTCTAAGTAGTTTATAGCTGCCTTGAAGATTTGTTTTGCAAATGTTGACAATCAGCATATTTTTCTCTCCACAAAAATGAATTTAGAAAAGCTGCTTATCTTGAACAATAAAATGCACTCTTTTTTCAGTTACTTGCATTGAAAAGTATTAAGAAATACTATTTTTCTTCCCTAGTGCATTTTGAACATGAGGTTCTTCAGACATCGGACTGAATAATTAGTACTTTTTTTTTTTAACACTTCATGAAACAGAATATTTTCTGAAAGTTAAAATAAAGAAAAAATGAGAAAAATATTGTTAGGATCTTTTCAAATGTGCTGTTTTCATACACTGACAAAAAATGTTACCAGTTTTGTTTTCTGAGAATATTGACTGATTTTTTTTAAACTGAAACAGAAAATACGTGATGTTGTTTCAAGGTGAAGTGTTCCATTTCCCATTTTTCATAGTTTTTGAAAGAGGTTGATCCTTTTATTTGAAATCACAATGGCAAATTTTGCTCAGATTTTTTTTTCTCTTTATTTTAAAACGTGTGTCTGGGAACTGCCTTTGAATTGCATAGACACAAATTACACGGGATGGAATTTGATGTATGACTTCAGTTTTGTAACTTGCAGCAGCTTGAAATGTTGTGCAGTCTCATACTGAGAGTCTTGCCCTGCTGAGAGTTCACTGAGGCAAGACCAGTGAGTCCAGTAGGGCTGCTCTTGAGTGCTTTGGAGGGAGGTCGCGCCTTGAGTTACCCCTGCAGCTTCCTGAGAACGAAAGGAGCAGTGTCCTGCTTTTGGCTCTGGGAATGTCCTTTCCTCCCTGCAAGGTGGTCGACCCTGTGATAAACCAGCAGAGAACAGGCTTGTCCAAAAAGTCGGTGACTTTTTGGTTGCTTGGTGAAAGCTGCCTTAGCCAAGGGAGGAGCACCAGTTCTTCAAGGAAGCGGCCATGGGTGTGGGTGGAAAAAGAGGCACCCATTTTTGGTGGTAGCATCCTCTTTAGATTTAGCTGTAACCTGTAACTTCTTTCTTGGTGGTTTGTGGATTTGCCACTAGTGCCAGTGGGCTGGTTTAAGTCGTTAAATTTCTTAATAGCAGCTTTTAATGGGGTGCCTGTGGAGGAAGGCATGTATCCTTGCTGGTATTTAGAAACTGGTGTTCAAACCAAGTTAATGGGAACTATGAGTTAGCTGCCCTTTTAGGCCTTTCCAAACGTTCTTCTTAAATATAAATCCGTATAATGAAAGATGAATCATGTATTTATGTAATGCAAATTATATAGTTATGCTTTTATTCCAAAAGGACTAATAAAGGAAATCCTCCATATTATACAAGAACACAGAGAACATTTTTATTCATCTATAATAGAAGGCTTGGAGCTCTAAATCAGAAGTAGAACTTTTTTGTACTTCACTTCAGCAATGGTGTTGTAATTCAACTAAAAATGCATGCGATTAATGCCATTTTTACAAGTGTTTCAACGCTGCACATGTTTCAAAGGGGAATGTGTTCAAGAGGGGGGAATAGACCAAAGTTCTCTTGCAATGTATCCATATACTTTTAAAATGAAAAATTGAAAGGTAACACTGTCATCTCCAATGGACTTTTCCAATAAATACAGGGGTGCAATTGAGTTACATTCAACTTTCTCTCCTGTTTTTTCCTATTTTTAAGATCAAAAGCCAAAAAGTGGTGTGGTAGCACTGTATTATGCTCCCTGTGTCTGTTCATTATTTAAATTGCAGGCATTAATTTATGGTGCAAACTATTTGATTTTATTACTGTGGAAAACATATTAAGTGACATAGCAATTTTAGAAGTTTGTTTTTAGTAAGAGTGCAAGGTATAAATACAGTGAATTGTACAACAAAGTGGGTTAACTATTGAGTGAGATAAGCATACTAAAACTATTTTTTAAAAAAGTCATGGATAAAAGATTAACTTATTGGTTCTATGTACAGTTGCTTGTCAAGAAGAAAAGCAGTGACGTCTCCAAACATAAACTTCCAATATATTCTATCGCACTGCATTTTTGAGATTCTAAAAATGCACACGGATATTCTCTCAAACTCTTGAGTTTCTCCTAACATTTTCAGTTTATTTGGAACCCTGAGAGAATTCTCAATATCTCATGATTGTTCCACTTCGTACTTCTGTTTTGGTATTTAGATCTCAAGAGACTCCTATAGATGGGCAGCCTCCTGCATTACCACCCAAACAATTTAAAAAGAACAGTTGGAACCAAATTCATCATTCACATTCACAGCAAGAACTGGGTAACCATATTAATGAAACATTTGATGTTCCTGCATCACCAGAAAAATCCACAGTAAGTTTTTGGATCCATTTGAACCATTTAATCAGAATGATAGTCCTGTTTTCCGTGATCTTGGTTCTGATGCATTTCAGAGAGTTGCTGTGTTTGTGCATTACCTTGCAGCATTTCCATTAAACATACTGTCCCTTCCCTAGATCCTGCTGGTTTTTCCGCCTGCTGGAGTGGTCCTTTGTCAGTTCAACAAATTTCTACATTTGAATGGTTATGCAAACATTTTGAGCACTAGCTTTTCAGCACATGCATAAATTTCTACATAACCCCTTTCTTTGAGAAGTCGTTTGCCATCAATTTTAAAGACATTGCAGACACTACTGCTGATGTTTAATCTAGCTTTTATCAAAAAAGCTAAACCTGAAAGTGCCTACCAGCTTCTGGAGTGGTTTTATCAGGAGCAGCTTCTTGATTCTGTGGTTGCATTTCTTATCAGAATTTCCAAGAAAGAGACTCCTGCAAGAGGCCTGTGACAACAAATGAAAAAATATGAGCAAACATTCTTTTCCCATATTTCAGCATGTGTGAGATGAGTAAGCTAGTCAGTTGAGTATTGTCTGACTGAGATGAGATCTCACTGACCATTTTTGTGATTCTTGTTGTTCCAAAAGTTTTCCAGTGATTCCTGGTTTTACACTGATTGGGACAAGAAATGTTTTGTAGCACGGGAAAACTGTTAACATCCAGATGCAGTAGCAATACTGTGTAAACAGTTTTGTCAACCTGAGGCATTCAAAATTATGAGTCAACTCCCCAAACTGATATTTAGAAATGCCTTTGGTTTATTTTTATTAGCATTTTGAACCGTAAGCCTAGAGTGTTCTCTCAGGCCTTACAAAAAAGTTGATTCCCATAAAACCCCTCTTTAATTTCCTAACTAGGGTTTTATTAAAAGACGCAAAAGCAAAACTTTTTAATTTTTGAGCATTTTTGTAATGTCATAAAAATTTTTGGTTTAACTAAATAATGAAACAGAGTTTAACAGCTGTGTCATCGGCTAGCGCTTTACCTGAGTCATACTGAAGTAATGTTGTGTTTTGAAAGATAGCACTACTTTAGTCATCAAGTTTTTCTGCTCTGTATTCAGTTATCTTTGCCAAATTGACAAAAATAACTTTCAGTTGTTTTTTTTTACTCTGAAAAGCGAGCACAGCTGTGTGAGAATGAGATTCTTTTTTCTCTGTGCATTGTCAGTGTGATTGTTTGCTGTGCTCCAATTTAGGCTGCCTCGCTTAAGGCAGTGCACTGTTGTAATTGAAGATCTAATTTGGTGTGCTGATGACTTTTTATTTTGGGTATTAGAGAAGAAGGAACACAGCATGACTGAAATTTTGTGGAATTGGAAGTTTAGGATTTAGAATGTGGTTTTGTTTCAAAGTTGCTTTTCTGGCCAGAAATCAGGTTCCTGCACCACTGAAGTTTTCCATTGCTCCATCTCAAATATGTTCAAGCCCCTCACCGTTTTGACTTCATATAGCTATGAAATTTCCTTTGTCTGTTGTATGTATGGGAAGTCTATTTAGAAAGATAGCAGGATGGATGTGGGACTTTTTCCTCCATCTGCAATCCCTAAGTATCTGAAAACAGGTGTGGCCAAGTCCCTTCCGTCAGACAGGTCAGTGATGATATGAAGTGCTCTCTTCATATTTTTCATTATAAACTGTGGCTCAAAATATCCTCTTAAGGCAGGAAGTAAGTATTTCTGTCTGGGGAATGCAATGGCACAGAAGCTGCCAAACACTGCAGGTGAGCACTTGGTTCATGTCCATTCTGTCTCATCTCTCATGCCAGTGAGCGCAGGCTGAACTGATTGGCACATGGTCAGACTTCCTAAGCACCCTTCCTTCTCATTAATGTATCTTATGCTGCTACTTTCCTCTCCTTCCCCAGATTTTTTCATCCTTTCATTACTATGAATGTGTTTGGGGGATTTTGAGGTTTTTTTTAACTAAGAACAAGAACTTAAAATACCTGGAATTGAGTTAACTTTTAATGAGCCAAGTTGTACAGATTTTCTCGACCTATTGAACCTGCAGGTTTGAAACTTTCTTTAAAGATGTTTGCTTTAGTAAGTTCTGGTTTGTTTTTTTTTTTTTCTCTTTTCTCAGTATGAGTCTTCTGCTCTGGTTAAAATTGATAACATTGAAAACTTCCTTGAAACAGTTTTCTTGAATCCTCACTACAAAACTATAGAAATACTAGCTAATGTTGAGTGTGAAATAAATAAAATCACTGGAATTGCACTAAATTGATGTTTTTAAGATTAAAAAAGTATCTAGTGTTCCTCAGCTTAATGGAATTTCCTTTAAGTGTTTTTGTGATTTGAATAAAACCAAGAAGCAGCTAAAAGTTGTCAGAGTTGAACCAGTACAGAGCATGTGTCAGTTCATACTCCCATTACACTGGAAGTGGAATAAGGAATATGGGACCAAGATTTTGTTGCCAGACTTGTCCTTGCTTGTTATTGGCATATTGTTGTTAATAGAAAAAAAAGGACACCTTCAATTATGTTATTTTTCATCGTATTGTATTCTAATAGCAGCTCCTTCCTGTGGCCTTAATTAAAACAAATTTAAGGAGTTTCAGTTTAGTAACTGTTTCCCTTAAGACTGCTTGAAGCTGTTAGTCTTTTCTAATCCTCTTTCTTACTTTGAGTTTGCTTTGACAGAACACACCTTTAACTCAGTTAGGTCCAAGACCTTTACATATAACTTTTCCCTTTTCTGCAAAACTCAAGATGTTTGTGCTATTACTTGACATTCTCTCAAGTGTCCAGGAACAATTATTTGGTGAGGAAACTGCAGAATTTTTAGATACAATATCCTCAAAGGCCTAACTTGTGACCAAAATGTCTAATAATAAATGTAATGTAATATAATATGATTTTTGTTTACTAGCCCAATGGTGGTGTCCCCCATGACAATCTTGTTATGATCAGAATGAAACCAGATGAAAATGGAAGGTTTGGCTTCAATGTAAAGGTAACAGTACATTTATTTTCTTCATGATTTTAAGGTTATTTTCTGATATTTGTGATCTATTACTAATTTAATTTGTCTTCAAAGGGTGGATATGATCAGAAGATGCCGGTAATAGTGTCCAGGGTAGCTCCAGGAACACCTGTAAGTTACCAAAAAGCAAACTTGGTAGAAATATCTGTGTATCTTGAAGGATGTATTCAAAATGCTAAATTAATTTGTAGCAGCCTATGAAAATTTGCTTTTGCGATAACATTATCATAACAAAGCAAATTATGTGCAGTTAGAATTTGATGGGACTGCATAACAGTTTTTTTAAGGTTCTTCAATCCTTAGAAGTAATTTTTTCCGACTGAAACAAAGTTTAATTTCTGAAAATTACAGGGCATTACAGATGCTCAGTATGCACTGTTTCTTGAGCTGTGTCATCCTAAAAATACACTTACTTTATTACTTTTTTTAAATATAGACTTCAGTAATTTCCCATAAATTACATATTGAAAGAGTGTTAAAGATAACTAAAATAGCAAATCTCTTACTTTAGTGACAGATGTGGCTGAGTAAAGCCAAGATGTAGATTCAAATCAGACATCATGAATCATTCATCAGGTCTGATTGTTGTTACTGATGTTTCATGACTATCAGTAGTGTCTTCAAAGCAGGCACAATATTTTGTCAGTTTATTGCCAGAAATACTGACCTGGTATTCAACTGACTGGAGTCAGCTCTGTTCATACCTTTTAGAGTAAGGGTAGAGTGAGCCATTTTTTTTGCTGACATTTAAGAAATACAGCTTTCTCTCTGTTTTTTTGGGGTTTTTTTTGACTATTTGAAATTATTGAAATTGGCAGAATCATTGGTCTTGTTCCTGTTAGTTATTATCCAGGAAGTATTTAATAACATGAATAATTTTGGCTTTAAACATTCATTCTGTAGGGAGAAGATATTTCGTGGTGACTTGTGCTCTTTCTTTTCTGCAACAGTATTTAGACTGTGATTACAATAACAGTTTTTATGACCTGATTCCCCTCTCTGGGATTACTGGGAGTTGTGCACTGTCTTCACTCCTTGTTTTACTCTTGCCTTTAACATTGTGGTATTTTACACCTGAAGCATTTAAGCCTTTGAAACTGATTTGGGCAAGGTTTTGCCATCCTGCTTGTTAAGTGCCTATGCAAAGTGTGATTCAGAGGAGTTTTCTACTTCAGCCAGGAGTAGAGTAACAGCTGCCGAAAGACATGTTACAGTGACAGTCACCTCCCATCTGCAAATGGGTGTTCATGTCAATGGTACTGCCTATGTATTGTGTAACACTTCCATTTATCATTTGAATACAGAGCAGCAACCATAGCAACTAGGCTGTTAGGATTCAAGACTCCAAGTGTAGTTCCTTTAAGTTGTTACTTTAAGGTAAGGATTTGGTAATGGCTTGTGTTACAGCTGGCTTTGTTGTTTTGTTCACCCCGCCTTGGAGGCTGATCTCTGTGTCCCTCGTTTGAATGAAGGGGACCAGGTTGTGCTGATTAACGGCAGGGATATTGCAGAACACACCCATGATCAAGTTGTAATGTTTATTAAAGCTAGCTGTGAGAGACACTCAGGGGAACTTGTGCTCCTAGTTCGACCCAATGGTGAGTGGTTTGTACATCATAATAAAAAAAAATCCACACCTTGCTCTCATTTTCTAACCTCCATCTTGTGTCCTGGGATGGAATGCTTAGCATGTAAGAAAGAGCTCCCTTCCTTGAAAAGGAATTGCAACAACACACTGTATTGATCCCATACTCTTAAGAAGTTGTGTATAACTAAGTGTTGAAAACTAATCAAAAAGTCAGAGATGAAATACTTCTAACAGGGAGCTAATTTAAAGTTTGTTCTCACTCTCATTGATAAACATGTCCAGAAAGCTATATGGATATTGAATGTATTTCATGATGTTATTGTTATTCCCTTAAGGAAAATAAAAACTAAGCACCAGTAAAACTCCCTTACCAATTACTCAGTGTTTGGATGAGTTTGGAGGTCGATATATGTAAAATCCTTCCATACTTTTTTAAAAGAATGCAAAACCAGTGGTAACAGTTCTACTTGAGAAGGCTTAATAGAAGTGCTGAAATGCAGTCTAAACAAAAGCTTGTGCAATATATTCACAAAATACACTGTTGTACCATAGCCAGCAGATGGGTGTACTGGATTTAATTCTGCTGCACATTCCAATTATAATACTGCTGGAGAGGAAAAAGCAAAATGAGAAACAGTGATGTTTAATTGGAGCAGTTGAAATTACTTCAGCAGAATACCTCATCCACCTCATAAAAAATTTTCCTTTATCCACCTACTTGTGCTCTGATTCTAAGTTCTCTTGCAGCTCTTGTGCACTTACTTTCTGTCTCAGATAAAATTACTAGCTCTGCTTGCAAATTTACTAAAACAGTTTCCCCTTGTGTGTGTTGATTAACTTCGTATTCTGGATAAAAAACATGTGAGTTATAGAAGTGAGGAGCTACCAGTTTCCTCCTTTGTGGTCATGGGATATAATTTAAAAACAGGCTTTCAAACAGTGTGTGTCTCTTACATGTATTAGAAGATGCGTATTGTTTCTGATGTGAGAATCTGAGATTAGAGAATTATGTCAGACAAGGCAGAAGCGTAACATGATTTTGATCAAAATTTTAGCTGTCAGTGATGTGCTTTCACTTAAAGTTATTACTAAACCAAAAAAAGAATTTTATCATGAATTATAATGATGAGCAAAGGCTACTTGTCCTTGCTGGTGGGGACTAAAATCAGTGTACTAATAAATGTGGATTTTTCTACAGAAGAAACATTTGGGGGTTTTGCTGTTTTAAATAAATGCCTTAGAGCTAATTTTACTTGTCAAACAGCACGTTCAGTCAGAGCATTCATACCTTTGCTTGTTCTAGCTGTCTATGATGTTGTGGAAGAGAAGCTGGAGAGTGAGCCTGACTTCCAGTACATCCCTGAGAAATCTCCACTTGACGGTGTCCATCAGGATGATAATGCTCTGAGGGAATCCATGATTCAGTTAGCAGAGGGGCTTATCACTGGAACTGTCTTGGCTCAGTTTGATGTGAGTACCGTGGTGCCTGTACCTGTGTGCAAGTTCCAAGTCTTTTGAGATAGTAATTACTTTAAACAGAGTGCATTTCAATTAAATTTCAGTAGTGTCAGCATCTTTTAGGAAAACAATTGTCCTACCCTCTCAAAAAGAAAAAAGCCAAAGGAAAAAACCAATCCTGTATTGTATGTGCAAACTTACCAATATCTAATACTAGTTTTTAGTGTTATAAATAGCTTTATTGATTACTTACACTTTTTATGGGTATCAGGAACATGCTAATAAAATACTTTCATATTGATGAAGACTGAAGAATGTCCACCAAAATATGTGTTCTGTACTCAGGCTTTCACTCCTTATCTAAGTTGCTGTAGAAACTGATTGACACCTGAGCTGTTGACATTTTATGGGCATTCTCAATGAGGAAAGGTAAAAATAACCAATGGAAAATACAGCCCTAATCTTAAGGGATAAAGTAACTATGTCTTTTATAAATAGTTGGTTTTTAATGACATATTTCAGAACAGCAGTGCACTTCCTGTGAGACCTTAAAATGCTGATAGGCGTAGTCTTTCTTTAGCACCGGCTTGTGCCTTGCTGACAGTCCATCTCTAATGCATGAGATCAAGTGGCCTAAAGCAGCAAACCAGTGTGAATTCCTCACCAAACGGAGACCTAACCTTTTATTTTGCAACATGTATTTATAAATACATTCATTAAGAACTGTGATAACATTTACTTTTATATATAAAAAGAACAGATATTTTTCAAAGGTATTTAAAATTCTCCTTCAACATAAGTTTTCAGTCTCCCTAGCAGGTTCAATGTTCAAAAGTTTTCAAAGAGTTTTTTATTGAACCTGGATCATTGAACTGATATTGTTTATAGCAGAAAGGTTGAGGCAGTGCATGACTGAGGCATGAGAGGAACCTCTCAAAGGAGATTTGTGCAGGAAAACCACAAGGTAACCCAGGATTTTCTCTACAGTTACTGAGGGGAAAAAAAAAAAAAGGCAAAACCCCAAGTGACATAACTGCAATGTAGGTAGATGCCTATACACAGCACAATCTACTTGTCCCAAATCACCAAGTGGAATGTCAGTATCTGTCAATTCCCTTACCAGTACACAATATTATTTTTGCTCTGGGTCTATGTTCTTATGAAAGCTTGAAATTTAATTTTCAGTTTGTCTTTAAACAAATTGTGGCTACATCTTGATCATTTTCAATGATCTCGCAGCATAACTAAATTTGCAGTGCTTTCTTTTTAAAAGTATTTTTATGTTTGTTGAAACTACGGTTGCTCAGTAGTTTATGGTCTAAGTACCAGTTTTTAGCACAAGTTCTATAATAATGGGTCTGTTGCATCTGTTATGTTCTGACCATCAGTTTTGTCTTTTAGCAATTGTATAGGAAAAAGCCTGGAATGACAATGTCTTGTGCCAGATTACCTCAAAACATTTCCAAAAATAGATACAGAGACATTTCGCCTTGTAAGTATGCCTATTCTTGTATGTGCTCTAACAGTATTTTACTGTGGTTAGTAAATAAGTAACACATTTCTAAAAATCTTTTCAGATGATGCTACACGGGTTATTTTAAAAAGTAATGAAGATTACATCAATGCAAATTATATAAATGTGAGTAGTATTTTTCAAAAGCACTTCTGACATTAAGTTATTTTGCAGTTTTCCAGTGAAAAAGTTGATTTAAAAATCTTTTTTCTTCATAAATCTAGTTCAGCCTGGAATGGCTGCTAAACCTGTAGTCAGGGGGTTTGAAATTTATTGCCGATACAGTTACTTCCTAATGTTTTGTGGCAGGGGTTTTCATAAATGCTAATGTCTGGCCCTGCATTTGAATGTAAAGTTCATTAACTCTAGCCATTTCTGGAGGAATTAATTCTTCTTTTCTGATTACTTTTGTGACAGTAGTGTTCAACATCAGTAAAGTTTAATCTGGCAGCGCTTTTTTTTTTCATTGTCAGTAAAAACAAAATTACAGGTACTTTAAAGAAAAAAAAGCATATTAAGTTCTGAGATCAGTGTTTTAAAAGCCCACAGAGCAAGAAATGTTTACACCTGAATTATTTGCCAATATGCTCTGTCATTTCATTTTTCAACCATTAATCTTGATCATGGCAACCACATAATTGTCAGTTAATACGTAAATTGTAGTGGAGTCTTTGTCGCAATTTTGCATGTGAAGCACTTGAAGAATTTTGATCTGTGCCAGTCCATATTTACTAGCCTTTAAGAAATAGAATTAATCTTGTGGATGCTTTTTTTAATGTTTTAGTTACTAAACAGTAAATGTCTGATGCCTGACTTCATTTGCTGTAGGAATTGAAATAATGACTTTGTCTTCTCTTAGATGGAAATCCCTTCTTCCACAATAATAAACCAGTACATTGCTTGTCAAGGTCCATTACCGAACACTTGTCCTGATTTTTGGCAGATGACTTGGGAGCAAGGCTCATCTATGGTTGTAATGTTAACAACTCAAGTTGAACGGGGCAGAGTAAGTAGAACATTTCCTTAAATACCACTGGCATAATCTTCAAAAAAACTGTTGGTGATTTACCTTTTAAAGATCAGAGGAATATACTATTATGGCATATAATATGACAATGGGATAAGACGAAATGGTTTTACACTAAAAGGGTATAAATTTAGACCAGATATAAGGAAGAGATTTTTTTTATAATGAGAATGGTGAGACACTGGCACACGTTGCATAAAGAGGTGGTGGATGCCCAAACCCTGGAAAAATTCATGGTTGGATTACATGGGACTTTGAACAACCTGATCTAGTTGGAGATGCCCCTGCTCACTGCAGAGGGGTTGGACTGGGTGGCCTTTAAAGGTCCCATCTAACCTAAACTGTTTTAGGATTCTATAATTTTTTTTCATAAGGGCAGTGCATTTCTAGTACTTCTGTAGTGATGACTCTTAGATTTTAAACTTTCTGATGTTGTTAACGAAGCTAATATTTAAACTTTGTTTAGTTCTGAAATGCATTGAAGTTGCCCTGTGTTTCTTAACATATCTTTGGGTTGCTTTGATTTTTTTGTTGTGAATTAAACAGCAACTAAAATATACCGTCATAGATTTTTTTTTTTCTAAAGTTCAAATGAAGTTTCATCCAAGGAGTTTCATGAGTTTTCACAGATTATTTCTTTGATAAGTAGTGAAATTAATTTTTCAAGACAGCCTAACACAGCGTTGTAGTGTTAAGATCCTATGTCTGGATGGCTCTTTTATCAAGGACTCTCTTAAAACTTGAAATCTAAGTCCATAAAATGTCATTCTGTCACTATAAACATTTGTTTAACCATATGCAAGAATCATTGTCCTTTAATTCCCATATAAAATGTGTAAAAATAGAGTACTACTAATAAAGTAATTACAGCTATAAATTACTAAAAATAATTGTGTATGGTGCTGTAAAAGGCCTCAGGAGTATTTTGTGGTTTCTTTGGGTTTGTTTTAAGGTATAGTTTCTCCTTAATAGCTTTGGATTTTATGCAGCTTTATCCTTTGGAGACAGGCAAAACAGTCAAGTCTGGTCATACACAATGTAATTCCAGAGTTATTTGGTTTATGTTCTAGAATTTTCACAGTAGCACTGCCTGGTTAAGTGTGTATGAACAGAAATGACAGTCTGGAATAATAGTGTAGTGGAATTCCTTCACACTCGGCTTTCTTTTGAAAATAGATTTATAGTATAGGTTTTGGCAGTTCTGATCCACTCTGACTGTAGTTCAGCTGTCTGTATGTATTCTGAGTTTTGAATAACCATATGTTTGCTGGGAGGTCAGGCCTATAAATATAATTAAAATAATTGAAGGGGAGTTGCAGCATTTTTAAACCATTTTTCAGTGACTCAGTGTTTGGATGATGCTGCCTGCTCCCAAATAAACATGATTAGAGGGAATTTCAGTACAAGTGCCCTTTTAATTTGAGTTTTCTTTGCAGATCTGCTAAGAACAGACTTGCAATAGCAGTTCTCTGAGGTTTCCCCACCCCTTCAATAAGGATATTTGTGGAGTTCTTTGGAGAGCTGCTTAATAATGAAATAAAAGGACTTATCTGTCTTATACCCATAGGCAGACTCCCTGCTCTAAAGCTGATCATGAGGCTACTGACATCACTATCACTGCATGCCGGGATGTCTCAGTGGAGCAGGAAGTCTGCAAATCTGGCTGCTCTTAAAGAATCGCCAGGTGGGTTGGAAATACAAAAGTACACTTGAGCTGAAATGACCTCTGTAATTAGGTATTTAAGCCATTTATCAGAAAATTGTAGTGTTTGAAGTTTTCATTCACATTTGATGATTTGATTGGGAGTCTTTGAAGTCTGCCATCTTCATCCCCTCTAATTTCTGCATTAGCTTAGCAACCTTTTTGTTGCTTATCTCTTTTTTCTCATTTGTTCTTTTCCCATATAAATGTGCTTTGAGAAGGTCAGATGAGGATTTTGAAGGTCAGAAATGTTTAGAAAGCAGCATCTTTGTCACTCAAGTGTTAAGATGAAATATTTATAGAGAAATTTTTTAGAAATTATAATGAAAGTTACGGGCACCCATCTTCAGTTATACTAACTGCAAGATCTGGTTCATGTGACCCCTTGAAAAGAGAATCAGGAAATCTCTGTGATACCTTACTTTATACAGTAATTAGGTAACAGTCTATTTGGTAAGTAAATTGTGATTGCAAAATTATCAAAATAATCTTTAATGAACAAAGGTATAAAAACTAGAGGGAATGAAAATAATACTCTGAATTTAAACACAAGCATCTTTGAAAATGTGTTGGCTTTAGGTTAAATGCCATCAGTACTGGCCAGAGCCATCAGGAAGCTCATCATATGGGAATTTCCAGATTACCTGCCATTCAGAAGAAGGAAATCCTGCTTATGTCTTTCGAGAAATGACACTGACTAATCTGGAGGTAAAATCATTATATATTTTTACATATTAATCTGCATAATCCTTGCATACCACCTAAAACTTACTTTAGCAGACTTCCTTTTCAACTTGGTGGCATATCCATATAAATAAAACTGTTTATTTCTTGAAGCCTTTAGAAAACTACTCATATTGGCCTGTCCTTACCTAGTATAAATTCTGCTTTAGAATGATAAAAAACCTTTCATAAGCAAAAATACCCCATAGGTTGATTTTCCATAATCATATTAATTGGTTTTAAATCACACAGAAGATAAATTATTTGTCTTAAAACTCTTTAGTGGTGTCTTTCATGCCCTGGCCAAAGAAAACGAGTGATTAAAGTAGTTGAGAAACTTGTTATTCCCTTGATGTTTTCAGAACATGAGACACTAGAGGTATTTCGTCATCACAGCTGATAGTCTATCTTTGTAGAGGTAAACAGTTCTTAGTAATTCCATCTGGGAGAATATGTGCAAGTAGATGGAAGATAAATCCTGCTGAGAGAAAGATGAATTGGCATTGGTGACTACATGTAAACAAAGACCTTTTTGAACATGCATTGCATGATTTTCAGGGCATGTGTAGTTTTCAGACCCTCCCCAGCTAGCATTTCAATCTCAGAAATGTTTGGAAATGAGTATCTGGAGTTTAGTTCACATATCATTTCTAACTGCTTGGGTTACCAGATGGGAGGATGGTTTTATGGAGCTCCCTTTTGGTCGGGTTTGCAGTTAAAATTCCTTCCCTGTGTCCTGCTGAGACAATTGCTCATCTGTTATCAGCAGTGGAACCTCTGTAAATGATTCAGTGCCTAAAGGCTATTTAAAGTGCAGTAACTCCTGTTCTTTGAAATGCTGCTCTTACTCTGGTTGTCCAGCCTGTCCCCTCCACTAAGCAGAGGCCAACTGATTATATTTGTGATGTTAGAGCAAGGGGCAGGAAGGAGTGGAAAACAGTCATTTTGCATCTTAGGTGTAGTATGCTGGGTAAAAATAAAAAGTGCAGATAAAGTGAAAACAATGCTGCTGTTCACACAGGGTCTGAAGGAAAGCTTTTATGTCAGAAAGTCCTGCCTCTACACTCCCTACCCCAGTTCAGTCATTTGATCTCCATAGTAACTCTCTGTTAAATCTGGTTTGCTCAGAGTTTGACCACCTTCTTGTACATGTGTTCAGTTAGATTGTTGGTATCCTTGAACTGCTTTGCTATTACATGGCATGTAATTTTTTAACATGTTCAAGATGTAAACATTTGTGGATTGCCCTGTTTGTTTTTAAGTAAAACAAAAAAGTAATTATAAAATCCAGAAATGAGTGATGCTTCATAAAGTGCTGCTAGTTGCCTGAATCCACTTTTATTATGGGTAAAAGTTACTATAAATGTGTGCTATTGCTTTTTTTACTTATTATTTTTGGATTTTTTTTTTTTTTTTTTTTTACTGGGGCCTGAATTACCCTTGAATAAACTTCTTGTTTCTGATTAGAAAGAGGAAAGCCGCCAGCTAACCCAAATCCAGTACATAGCATGGCCTGATCATGGGGTTCCTGATGATTCCAGTGATTTCCTAGATTTTGTGTGTCTTGTGCGAAAGAAGAGGGCTGGCAGAGAAGAACCTGTTGTTGTTCACTGCAGGTATTGTTTTTTTCCCGACTTCATTAAATCATCAAACTGAACGTATTTATCATCAGATATTTTGTTGTTGGAGTAAACATTTAATTGTATCTGCTTTGGGGACGACAGGAAAACTCAGCATTGATATTAAACAAATACTTAACATGGTAATCACGTTTCAATAAGCAAATTTTTGAGTACCTGCATGGATTAATCTGAGCAGGGATTTTGCTGGAGTGTTTTGTTTTGCTTACAGTTTAAATGCTTGTGTTAATAGTCTACGTAATAGGAATAGCAAAAGGTACTTGGTAACCATGAGGAACAGGTTCCTATTCTACAAAGCTCCAGAACAGCACTATAAATGATCCATGCTAAAACATGGGTTGTTTATGCAATGATCAATTCAAAGATATTTTCTCTGAAGTCTGCATTCTTAGGCCACATGATATTTTGATACATAAAATTTGATTTGTAAGATGAGACATTCTTCAGCAATTTACTTTTACCATGGATTAAAATAACTGCTACTCAGATCTTTATGTACCCATGAAATGTGGTTCTTGTGAAATAGTTTTTAATAGCATTCTACGATTCTGTAGTGAATTTCAAAATCTTAATATTTTAAAATACTAATTATCAATTAGAATAACACATTATGCCAACTGTTTTCAAGTGAATATATGCTGTCACAACTCTTGGAGAACAGTTCTGTGAATAATGTCTGACCTCTAAATTCCCACATACTCCCCAGACAGAAAGTGTTCCTGAGTCAGGTGTGCGTTGTTCCTATTTCAGAGAGAAGCTGAGAAGAGTAAGCCATAAAATAAATTTAAAGTCTGTAAGTCAACTAGGCATTTGTTGAAGAAGATGAAAGAAGGTTTTCTCTTTTTAACACTTCGTGTATCAGAAATTGTATTTCATTAGTTTTGCTCTGTTGCGCTTCTCTGATGCAGATCAAGGTGAATATTGCTGACTATAGAAACTAGTACCAGAATGACACTGTCTTAATTGATATTGTTTCTTAGCTTCCATTATTGATAGATTTTTTTGTTAATATAGTTGTGAAAAAAATAGCAAAAATAGCAGCCAAATACAACTTCTGTGATACAAACTGTGCAAGCCTGCAGAAACACTGGAACAACATATTGGAGAGTAGGAACAGTTTCATTCATCTCAGGGAGGAACCAGTTCAGTTCCACGCTGATAATTTCAATGTATAGTTGAAACTTGTATAAAAGTTTTATGTTTCATAGAAGAGATGGAATATCACAGTTCAACATAATTTAATTAATTGGCCCAACTTGGTGGCTCTTAGGAAGTATAACCAAATTTCAAAAGGGAGTCAAGCAGAAGGAGCCCAGGTGTTCCTCCATATGGTGCATGCATGCTATTTTTAGCATCTATTCAGTGTAATTGGACAAGGCATTAGTGCAACAAAATTTGTTTTCAGCACTAAGCCTCCAGCTTTAGTGTGAGGAATCCAAGAGTAGCTTTTGTACAACAACAGTGTAAAAACCAAACCATCCACACCCACTGAGACTGTAAGGAACATGAAAGGTTTTTGTTACATTGAGCTACTTAAAACACAGTTTCTGAGGTTGCATCATGTGGTTATTTTCATTTTTAGAGGGTCCTATTCGTTTTGTTGAACAGTTTCTAATTCTTGTTCTAGGTGAGATGGTGAACCACCCATCCTGTCCATGCCCTTCATGATTTTCCTATCCTGTCTCATGTTCCCCTTCATCAGTCAGTGATTCCTTTTGCCAAGCTGAAGTGTCCTATCCTGCCTTTTATTTATGATAGGGAAACTATTACATTTTTCATCATTGTTTTTGCCCTTCTCTGAGTCTTTTGAAGCTATAAGATGACTCATTGGGTTCTTTGACAAACGCTGTTCCTGTTTGGATTTCATAAAGCATTTTGCATATAAATTCTATATGTATGAATTCTAGAAATATAAAATGCTCATGGAATCACTTTATATAACCAGCACATTTACATCTTGTCCTAAAATTCTCATGACATCACTGAAATATATAGTAGCTTTAATGCCACCTCCTGGACAGAGATTTAAATAGTAGTTTGGCCAGACTTAACTTGAAGTTATACTTCAAAATGAGAACAACAGTCAAGTTTGAAATGTTTATATTAACTAATTTAGAAGCAAATGGTTTCATTTTTTGACTGAAATACTAGTTGTATGAGTTAATACTGACATTTGAAAAATATATATTTAGTCCTATATTCCAACATAGAGAAACACTGGTTTTCTATTTAAAAAGTGCAAGATTAATTAAAAAAAATTGAATTTGAAACTGATATCAAGTCTAAGGTTAAATATTCAGTCTTTAAGGCTTGCTGCTTGTGGAAAAGTATATGCATACATAAAACAATGCAGATAAATATTGAAATTTATTTTATTTTTAAGGTAAATATGATTGTCTGTAAACTCTTTAAGTTTTGCCATTGTGAGATGTGTATGGTATGGTACTTCCTTGTCTTGAAAGGATTGCTCCTATGTGTATTCCTTTTTAATCTATACAAGTTAGATCTCTATTGTACTTTCTAATACTGAGAAATTCTGCCATCCTACAGAAGTTTCTATTAATTGTTCTTTTAGGAAGGTATGGATCACTCAAGAACATGAACGTGATTTTATCATGATGATGAATCCTGAGAATCCATGAGAAGGAAGGTCTTTTAAGTATGAACTGTACTCCAGATGCTTTGTTTCATTTTGCATTTTGTGTTGTTGTTGCTGTTTTCAGTGCTGGGATTGGACGGACAGGGGTTCTGATCACTATGGAGACAGCCATGTGTCTCATTGAGTGCAATCAGCCTGTTTATCCATTGGATATTGTGAGAACCATGAGAGATCAAAGAGCCATGATGATCCAAACACCTGTGAGTGTCACCCTTGCTGTTCTGTGTTGCAGAAGAATAATTTCCTATGATGTAGTCATATTAGATGGATTTTTAATGTACTTGCTCTTGATCATATTGCAGAGATCACCTTTACCCAGTGTAGCTCTAGCCTTAGCTCCAGGCAGGAATAAATTAAGGCTATTGGAAAGGAGCAGTTATCTAAATTTCTACAAATAAAACCTGGGGAAAAAAAGCAGCAGCTGTTTCAGGGATACCTGGCATTTAATGGCAAAAAGGGTCAGTTTTCAGCAGTATAAAAATCACGCAGTGGAGAAAGCAGGAGCTTAATTCCTGGGAGTAGTATAAAAGGTAAACACAGAAAGATCCAGACATGCAAGAAAACCTTCAGGGATGGAATGCAGTGGTTTTATGTTGCCTTAGTTTTAGTGGAAACAAGCCTTACCTGTGCCCTGTACTGACTCAAGCATTTTTAAAAATCAGTGTAATTAAATCTGATGCAATATATATAAAAGCAATTTTATGTGTATTTAGTCTAAAAAAAAGTAACTTGCTACCAGAACTCTTTTTGGACTTCCTTGGTATTTGATGTATTTTAAGGTACCAGAATTTTTCCTGCATCTGTAATAGTTAGGTTTTTTGAGATAATTGTGATATTCCTCTCATGTATTATATTTCAAATTTGCAAAAGTTTTAGAATAGATTTAGAAACATTTGTATCAGTCAAGTATTGCTCATCTCTGAGAGCAGTTTGTGTTTACATTTTTTAGAAAATATCTAAAAAGGGTCAAAAGGTTGAGTTGTGTTGTCTTTCAGAAGGAAAGAAAAAGAAGTCTTGGACTCTTGGTTGTTCCAAACCTTGGCCAGTTCCAGGTTTTTGGGTTACTTTTTGGTTTTTTGGGCCTTTTTTTTTTTTTTTTTTTTTGAATGAGTAATCCGTAATATAGTTTTACTCTAGTATATAGCATTTAAAGAGGACAGGATCCTGTAGTAATTTTCATGTCCTTACTGCTGTTCCTCTGATCAAATTTTAATAAACCTTTTGTGTTCTTCAGAGAGGATTGAGGCTCACAAAAAGTATGTATGTGTCTCCATTTCTAGGTCATCATTCATTCAGAGCTGCTGAATTCATGCTCCAGTATTCATGTTCCACTAAGAAAAAGTTGTATTGTTCAGGTAGTACAGAAAGAATGAGGAAAGTGATCGTACAATAAAGGATGGCTCTTGCTGTTTGTGATAATTCTACTGTATGAATAGCTGTGTCTTTAGCATATGTAGAGAGGAAGAAAGTTTTATTACAGTGGTAAGGAGTTTAACTACTTTTTCACAGTATGTGCTAAATATTGTCTGATCTAATTTTTCTTAGAGAAACCAAAATTCTCAATATTCAGTGAAAAGCAGATGTTTAGTGCACCAGAGGGGGAAGGGGTAATAAAAGAATTGGGGTATTCTGGTGGAGGTTTCATAAACATGAGCTGTTCCCGTTTCTCCTTCTCGTCCTGAAGGATTCCCTCGGTGTCCGCACGAGGGCGCTGCGGGACGCGAGCTCAGGCTCCTGCGGAAGCGCTGCGGGCAAAACACACATTACACAGATGTGTGTAAATTCAACTGTTGAATATACACGCGACAGTACAGTGGATAATGATTCTGGTACTAAATATGTTAATGTTCTCATTCAAGATGTGACATCATAATTACTGCTTAGAGAGGACTGTTCTGACCAGGCAGGTGTGCTGCTGCTCTGAGCAGCAGATACACCTTGTGCAGGAGTTAGCATTAGTTTTGGTGCTTTGCATTTAGTTAATTTTGTTTTCATTATATCCTAGTTTGATTACTGTTGAGTTTTTTTAACTATTATTTTTTTAAAACAAACTGTTAGTGCCCTCTTTGCATGCGGGTGCTATACTTGAATGCATCGAAGAGTTAGACATTATATAATGTTAAGAAATGGGAGTTCTGGCTTTTTAAACATGAAACAGTTTTCTTTTTTATCAGATTCTGCAAGGGAGGTGCCACTAATGTGCCAGAGTCAGTATAAGTATGAGAAAGCACTTTGAAACTATAGTTTCTAAATCCAAGGGTGTGAAAACCTCAGGTCAGTGAAACTTCAGCAAGGAAATAAAGGGCAGAAAATTACCAAATAGGTGATGTAATAATAGTACTGGGTTTGTGGGTATGACTTTTGCCATACATTTCAAAGTGCTAGTCATCCTATTCTTTGGCTGAGAAACAAAATGCTCTGATACAAAGTTCTTGTTGCATTTCCTAAACTAACTTTGAAACACAGTTCAAGCCTGTCAAGAGAATGGGATGGGGAGATCTTAAAGGCCTTTTCTGCTTCCAAGTGACATTTTTCAATTACATTTCTTTCCAATTTACTGAATCTACTTTCCTTTTCAGAGTCAGTACAGATTTGTATGTGAAGCTATTTTGAAGGTGTATGAAGAAGGATTTATTAAACCTTTACAAGCATCACTGCATAAGTAAAGAGCAAAAAAACCTATGATATCGATTGAGGAATCCTGTCCTCTATAATGAACTGGCAGCATTCTTTGTGCCATGATACTGCTTGCAGGAAATGATAGTGAAGTACAGCAAAGAATTGACAAAGGACTTTGAAAACTTCAGCACTGTTGCACTTTACGTTGAAACAAAATCAGTCTCTGAAACTCTTCTAACCTTCATCTGTTTGAAGACTTTATTTTCCCGATATGCTCCGAACAAACCATAAACTGAAAGAACTAATTGTGTTCAGGGTAATCTACGATATTTCATTGTAGTGCCATATACTGCGCTTCTGGTTGAATTGCTACAAACAAGGCTTGGAATTACTTCACTCTGTTTTACACCCATGTCTCTTAAAATGAAAAACAAACGAAAAAATACACTAAGCCATGGTCTTTTTCCAGTGCTAGGTTTATTTACTATGTACAGACTCTCACTGTTTTGTTTTTTACAACATTAGCAATATTGCCAATACTAGATAGATACACACTGCCTACTGATGCAGCACACTTTGTCCTACACCCTTACGAGAGACCAGCTGGTTGTTAGAGGAGAGCTGGCATCTGTGTTAACCCAGCAGTAGCTGCATAAGCCCCACTTACCAGCATCTTGTACAAAATAATAACAATAAAAATTTAAAAAACCCGAACATATAAATAAACAGCATTTCTTTGACACAGCTTGTGTGTCATACACTGGTGTATTCTGGTTCATGTGACTTAAGATTACGTGATGGGAACTAGTGCATGCATTATGTCTTAACCCCATAAGTGCCTTGAGACTTACAGCATACATCCAGTGAAAGGCACTCATGATTCCATGGGGGTGGTGTTGTCCTGTCATATTTATCTTAATGGGTTCAGATTTTTATAACGGCCCTTGGTGCTTGGAATGTGTTACCGCAAGGGGTCATGGAAATACCATTCCCTCTTTCCTTATACGAGTACCTGTGTGCTACTCTCGGTAGCCAAAGCACCTCTGCCAACTTAATGAATGAGCACTGTATGCTGCTGTGTTGTAATTATGTGAAATCTGACACATTCCTTCATTCCTTCCAACTAGTAACTTACTAGCAACTTACTATGAAGTGCTGGTAGATCCTTAGAAGCTGATGCTTTGTTTTATCCTTTTATTGAGATAGGTGTCTTACTCAATTAGACATAACTCTTTAATAGCACTGATAATTAAGTTGATTACAATCAGATGTGATTTAATTATGTTCTCTGCTAACTAACTTAAGTCCTCATAGTTGATTTCAAGCCATGTTCGTACAGGTCTGCCTTTTTTTTTTTTTTAATTATTAATTTGTTTGAGGTGGGGGAGAGGGAGGAGAACACTATGAAGTTATTCCAGAACTTAATTTTAATTTCATGATGACCCCAGTCGCCTTCTGTTATGCTTGTGCAAAATTGTTCCAGTTGGTATGGATTGCTTCTTATTTAAATAGATAGATTTGTAAGAAATGTCTGTTTGATACAGTATCTGAGCTCATTGTAAACATGGATAAATATCCCTGTTTTATAATATTTTTTCCAGTATAGGAGAAACCAAGTCAGAAGCAAAGTATCCAGTGTAATATACTGTAAGAAAAAAAAAACCAGTCACTTCTTTGACTGCTCTATGACAACACAACTTTGTGCCCTCTATTTAAAAGTTTTAATTTATTGTATTGGTTTCCTAAAAATGTTTATCCAGTAAATTTTGTTGTAAGCTATACAGAGCATAGAATTAAAATGGAAAGGTCTACGCTAAATAATTTTTAACTATTGAAGAATTATATTGTATAATATACTGTGTTCTATGGACATTTGAAACAGATCAGCTATGAACTATGAAGTAAAAAGGGATTCAGGCAAAGTGAAATCCTGGCTTATGACTTAGTAATAACCATGAACCACAATGCCAAATGGAAGATAGAGTTTTAAATATTTTTAGAAAACAAAATAATATTAGGAGGGCTGTGGCCCTGTTACTTATATTTCTAGATTTGATGCTTAATTCAATATTATCCCTCAGTGAAAAATAAATTTTACACAAATCTCTGGATCCGATAAACTGAAAAAGAGTAACATGGTAGCTTTAACCTGTTATACTTTAAGCCATTTGCAACAAAAGAAAACTCTTTAGAATTCTTCTTTAACTTCCATGTGATGAGGTTATTAGCTGAGTTGCTGGCAAGTTAGGTTATATTAAACTCAGCACTTACCATTAGACTGAAAGAAATTTTCTTCCTAGTCAAGTTGTAAACAAAAATAGCATTTGTGCTGTTATTCTAAGGGAAATCAGAAATGGAGTTTATAACAACATTATATAGTGCTGGTATGTCACATGTTTAAATATTCTTATGTAAAGTTGCCAAAGCAGTTCAAGTTCAAAGGTCCCATTTATACCACAATTAATAATGGGATATGTATTGGTCATCTGTTGTTCCTGTTTTGATTACAGGCACAGGCAAGAATAATAGGTCTCTTCAAAACCTTCCTCTGCACTGACTTGTGGTGTAATCACTAGTTGCACTGGGGAAAAATTGAAACAAAATACCTATTCTTAGTTAATTGGCCATCAGTGGATTCAGTGACTTTTTGCCTTCTCCAAAGCCAGGATAATGGTAACCAAAAACTTACTGGGAAAGAGAATAGCACTGAAGCCTTTCTGCACCATAAATCAGTTGTTTAAATGTTTCTACCTGTTGTGGTATAAATGGCCTTTAAAATATTTTTATATGGCCAAAAAAAAAAGCAAAACTGCTTAATATTTTGCTTTGGGTTATGAAGATCTGTATCATCTTTAAAAGTTTTTTAAAGAAGTTTTTGTATGTTTCATGCTGTACAAAACATGAATGTATCTTTCAGACATAATGACTTATAGACCTATATGTGATTGGTGTTATGACTGTTGGATTTTATGAATAATTATTTTCATACCATTTGATTAGGAAAAATGTTGGGTGGGTGTGGGAAAGAGTATGTTTGTAACACTTCCATGATACAAATCCAGTTTAAAAAAAAAAAAAAAAAAGTAGTTTTCATTGTAAATAAGAGCAATATTATGACAAATTTGTGCCAATGTAAAATTTTAAGACTTTTGTTTTTCCTTTTAGGTTCAGATTGAAAACTGCCACTACCATCTCGTTTAAAGTGGATTTGAAGGGGTTTTTTTACTAGGCTCTGTGGGGGGCTTTTGATTGTTTTGGGGGCATTTTTTATTTTTGCTAAATACGAAATAAGGTACAGATATTGTTTAATAAACAACCTACAGATTGTCAGCCAGTCCTCTTTGAGAAATATTGCTTCAAGATATCACAGATAACTGAAAGTTGAAGAATTAATATATTCTGAAATTGGAAGCATTTGGTATTTTCAATCACTTGCAAGTCTTAAGCAGTAAAATACTACTTTTTTGTGTTTTATTTTTACCTATTCTCTCCCAGTTATGAAAAAAGAGAAAGCCTGATTTATTTTTCTCACTAAATTTAATGCTAACTGACATTTCTTCCGTGTTTCTCTGTTGAATCTTGAAAGCTTATACACCATATAGATAAAGCAGTAATACTTTAGAATATCTGATTACAGTCTGGAACACTATTAAAGAAAGGGTGAGAAAGCAGTTGGGAGATTAAGGAGCATGAGGAGTTTGTTATGGAACTTGTGTAGCTGGCAACTTTCCGTGGAGACCTTCCAAAACGCTTCATGGTACCCGTGGAAGGGCCCAAATGCAGCAGACCTGCTGCAGTAGCTCTGCCCAGGGAGATGGGGAGAAGGGAAGGTTTGGCACAGAGGTGTTGGAGCTCCAGGTACGCTGTGGAGCTGACTCATGTGACATTTTTATGCTTATGCAGCGTGTGTGCAGGTGCGTGGGGGATGTTTGATGGCTCAGGGAATTAGCATGAGCATGAAAAACTTCACAGGTCCACCAATTTCCAAGCGAAAACTGTTTGTCCAGTAGTTTTGACTTTTGAGCCACTATGCAGGCAATCTTCAAGCCCCTCAGCCCTGATAATAAAGGGGGGGGGGATTCGGTTATGGCCCAAAGGAAAATTTTTCATATTTAGACTTCCACCAAGTACAGGACTGATGCCATCTAATGTCAGTTGCAGTGGTTTTTTTAGGTCACATCTCAGGTCCCCACTTGGCTGGGTCAAGTGTATTTGCCAATTTTAGTACCCATCTTTTGTCTTGAAACTGGAAAAGCTCTTTTCTGTTGCTACTTTTACTGCTAGGATCCAGTATAAAAATCTGGTAAAAGCATAATCATTGATAAGCTGTGGATCTTGCACGAAATCGCAGGGATTTATAATTAGTGCTGTTTGGGAAGCTGTTAAAAGAGGGAAATGGTTGGTTTGTTTCAGTGTAACTCTTCTGTCCAGTCTCACTTGTTTGTTTAGCAGTCTGCAAAGGAGGCGAGTTCTTTATTACTGGGTTTTATCTCTGTGCTTGGTGCTCCCACAAGTGTCCATCTTTTCAGTTCATAGGGCTTTTCCAGCTACAAGTTTTAATCTGGTACATAGAGCTGGAAGCTCTGGCTATTGGCTGTGGCATGTTTTGCTCACTGAGTGCTCAAAGGAAAAAAATAAATATCTTACTTAAAAAAAAGCTGAAATTTTCAATTAAAAAAATCTAAACTTTTCAATTAGTAGCATCATTGAAAGCCACTAAAATATCTCTGATTCTGTTGTGCTGTAGCATCAACTATGGTTCCACGGACTGGCTGACAGCTTGTTGGTTGTATTTTGTATTTAGCAAGCTTACATATTTTAAGGGGTAATTTTTCTCAAAGTGTTTTGATGTTTGAATAGTAGCACTTTATCTCATGCTTACTACTGACTGAACTATTGGGCAAACTAAATTGGGTTTGGAGAGAGATGCTTAATAGGTTTCTGTACAGAGATGAGTCGGATTACACCCTGGTACGAATGCTTTCTGTTGTTCCAGCCATTTCTTGTTTATTGTTCATGTGTTTCTGAGGGACTTTCAGAAAATAGATATTAATAAGATAGTTCTGTCATCTCAATTTTCCTATCTTAAGAAGAATATGAAGCCTACATTTGGGAAAAAAGAAAAAAAAAAGGTGCAAATAGAAACCTACAGGGTACTTGTAAATTTCTCTGTGATCTCTCTCAGCAAGCTGCAAATTAGCTATGTTTACTGTAAATGTTTCTGCTAAGCATTCTTTTTAACATTAGATCGATTACCTGGAAATCAGTATTTTTTTTTTACTTAACTTATTTGAATTTTGGTAACTAAAGATAATGCACAACAAAGTTTAAAGAAGTCACCCTTTTACACCTAGGCCAGGGGCCTGAGACAGGAGTGAAAGGGTTAAACAGTTTACGTTGAGCTGTTGTTTTCTTTAACTAGAATATATCCACAAAGACAGACTATAAATGATCCAGTGCAATTATCTCGGTACTTTGGGGCACCACAGTAACAACCCATAATAACCTCACAGGAAAATTAAGGTAAGAGAGAGTGAAGGTTTTATTTTATCCAGTGTAACCAGATTTGTTTTCCATTTGGTTTGCTTCATTTACCAGTGATCCCATTTTAACCAGTCAATTTGGCAGGGCTGTTTATGTAAGGTTTGAGGGGTTTTTTTTCTGTAACAGGTGCTATACTATGTGTAAATACAAAGGGAAGAATATTATTTAGATCATTATTAACAATCAGATGGTGGCAATATTTTTTGCTAGTTACTTCTGGTAATTAATTTGCATCTCCAGCTGTGGCTTTCAGTTGTCAAAATTTCATCTCAGTTTCATACTGCTGAATGATGGACTGCAAGTGTGGAGTAAATCATCTCAGACTTGTAGAGCTCTTTTGTTGTTTAGACTAACTCTTGTGTATCTTTATTAATGTTGGGGGGGATGCAAAGGTTCTTCCCTTAAGTAGACTTTTGCCTATAAATTTGTTTAGAAGCACATGAGGGGGAGGGAAAAAAACCAAACCAACGACCTAAATGCACCATTTTGGCTAAGCAGCCAGGGTGGTTGATGGAAAATGGTGGAAACTTGAAATTGGTCAACACTGGACAATGTGAAAATAAATTCAGCTTTTGTCACTGCAGCTACTGTATGCTTTAAAGGGCCTTATGTATTTGTCCTCATTTTGATAAAATGAAATTTCTTGCCGTTAAAATGATACACTAACTTCTACCGGAAACCAGCAGTTCCCAGCATAAATATGCTAATTAACATTTAACAAGTCTTGTTTTAGTCTTAAGTAAAATTTCATTCTATTATGTGAAAAAATGCTGTTTTGCATATTTTGTGGATATATTTAATTTCAGCTGACAAATAGTTGTCTAGGTACAGACTTGAAAATATATATATAGTTTACTTGTGGATCTTGTTTAATTGCAAAATAAAGATGTGCTTTAGTAATTTAAAGTTTAATTTTTTTTTTGTGATTTTCTTGCTACTGTACACATAGTTTTGCTGTGCTACATTTATATGTGTCTGATGCCCAGTAACATTCACCTTGTATTTTACTTCGTGACATAGTATGACATAAATACATCCCTATGGATTGAGCACTAGAAGAGGATGCTAAATTATCAGGAATTAAATTGCTTGTTTGCAGTATTAGCCTACTTTTTTACCTGAAAATATATACTGCAAGTTTGTCTCTAATGGAAGAATAAGGTTGTAATTATCTTTTACACGTTGTGTGTTTTGGATAGAGTTCAACAGAGATTATAGTCTGATCACAAAATCTGAGGGTATGAGGAATGCTGATGCAAAGAGCAAAAATTCCAGATAGAAGTTTGTGATGAAATAATTACTGCCAAAAAGTGAGGGAATGTTCAAAGTAAAAGTGAGAAAAGATAATGAAAGGACTTAAGAGGCAAGACAAAAATCTCAGGAAGGATGAGAGTCTAAGAGATCCCCTGATCCTACTGATTAATGTAGGCCTTTAAAGTGAGGACAAGGTGTTTGGATTTGAAGTACAAAAAGAAACTAGTGGGAAAGCACTTCAAGGAGCAAAACAGAAGTCAGAAGAGGTATTCAGTAGGAAAAGGTTTGTTTAAACATGGAAGACTGGATAGAAGACAACTTACAGATACAGCAGCTGAATGTGCATATACTTGGACTGTATTTGAGTGGCGAGGAAGGGGGTAGACTGTAATTACATAGAGTTACAAGAGGCTGGTGTGAAGCAGAGAGCAGAAAAAGGAGTCAAAGTTTTTGTGTCACTGAAGCTGCAGGAAGGAAATAATGGAGTACTTTGTGGCAACATGGGAGCTTGTGAATGACTGAGTGGAAAGAAACTCAATTTGAGGAAATAGTTGAAGATGTCTAGAAAATTTAGGGACAGCCTCCAAGAATTAGGGAATTCCCCAGAATGCTTTGTCTAATAGGAAAATGTGAATTGGTGTAGACATAATAGCAAGGAGACTCCCATTGACCTGATAGATCTCTACTACAAACTAAGCATCTTTGATATGCAAATGATCGGTTAGTTGATCTGCGATGAGAATTCATCAGAAACCCTCAGGATAAATTATTTTTTCCACATTAAATACAGTAGGATTTTCTTTGGGAACTTCCTTGCAAGATCCCACATGTATTTCATGACAGACTACCAGGCGCAAGCATCACCCCTCCTCCTCTGATAAAAAGTATCTAAATTTTCCCTGTTTTGTGATTTATGTTCCTGAATAAATAACCAGGCACTAACCTTAATCTCGCCTTTCCCCAAGCCTGCCTTGCTCCTGCTTGCAGCAGGAGGACTGCTCTGTTGTCAACACAGACACTAACATTAAAATCAGCCTGCTGCTTCATCAGCAAATTGTGAGCAATCACCTGGCAGCTTTTATTTCCTCCCCGTTTCAGCAAATGACGTGCATATGCCATTTGTACACACTGTCACTGGTGTGCATTCGGGCACTGGAGCTGGGTTTGCCATAGCCAGACACCAGCGTGGGTTTCATTGCGCCGGTTGCTCTGCGTGGCAGGTGAGTGACCATTATCTCAGCCCGGGACTCAGAGTTGGGCGTAGAAAGTGCTGTGTTATCATTAGCCAAAGTCTCCGCTTTCCCAGACTGTTACGCAGGCTGCATTCCCAGTTTTCCCGGGATTTTGAAGGAGTCTGGCTCTCCTTTACCCAGAGCTTGTCAATGTTCGCTGGCACTGTGCACGCAGAGTCTGTATGGCCTTTCCCGAGGTTTTCCATGTGGAGATCTCAAATGCTGGCTTGGACACAAAGGTTCCCGTGGTAAGGATGACACAGTGAAGTGCAGACCTTTGTTAAGTGATGCCAAGGTGCGGTTTGTGACCCGCGGGCCACCGTGTGCCTTGGGAGGACCTCGGACACGAACTGCGGCCCCGTGCGGTGCGGGAATACCAGCGGTGTGCGTTCGTAGGCGGCTCTGCTTTCTTTAATTCACTGCTCCCGCTGTCCTTTCAGGCAGTGTTTAAAGACACGATTTCCTTCTAAACGCAATGGTTTAGGCGCGCGTTTGCCCGAAGGTTCCAGTTCCCCCGGGGCAGTCCCGGCCGAGCCGCTGAGCGGAACCCGCGCGACGCCTTCGCAGAAACCCCTCAAACCGAGGGAAAGGCCCAATGCCCGGGGGCCGCCCCAATGCCCGGGGGCCGCCCCCACCCCGGGCACTGCCCGCACTCCCGGCGCTGCCTCGTCACTCCCGCGCCCCCTCGGCCGGTCCCTGCTCCACACACACACCACCACCCC
>VWZG01009713.1:439480-591414 GCA_013396735.1 Grallaria varia
CAGCCGCCGCGGGGCCGGCCGGCAGGTGAGGGCGGCGGGGCCGGCCCGGGCGGGGTGTTGTGTTATATTGTGTCATATTGTGTTATGTAAGGGCAGGGGCGGCCGCGCGGGCCGGGGCTGAGTGTCCGCCGAGCTCCAGGTGTGTGTTTGCGGGGCGGCGGGAGGGGCCGTGCCTGAGGGGTCCGGTCCGGGCAGAGCCGTCCCTGTGGGAGAAGCTGCGGGGCGGGAAGGGGTCGCTTATCGCTTGTTCTCCAGCGGAGGAGGAGGAGGAGGGTGCCGGCGGGGGCAGTGGGCGGGGTGTGGCGCTCGGCTGCCTTCCTGCTCCGGGAGTCACATCACCCTCCCGCTGGAGCGGGTGGTGGTTCGCGTCGGGTTGTGTTTTGTTGGTTTAATGGAAGGTCGCAGATCCTTGTAGGAGATTTGCACATCGCTGGGGGTTTTTTTCTCCCTCAGTGTACTTTCAGATTGTCCCGAAATGATCGCCCACCCATCGTCAAAGCTTTGAGCTGGGCGTTTTTTCAAAGCAGCCAAAGCCTGTGGGTATTTAAACCAAACGAGGCATCTGTTTGTCTCTCTGACGCTTCTTTATCGAAGTCTGTTTTTTTTCTGAGAACTTCCAGTGCAGCTTATTATTTTTATTTTTCTTCTGTAAAAAACTAACACGTTCTTTTTCTCTCCCGGATTGCACAGCCAAGATGCTGAGCTTTTTCCGTCGCACCCTGGGCCGGCGGTCCATGCGGAAACATGCGGAGAAGGAGCGGCTGCGGGAGGCCCAAAGGGCGGCCACGCACATCCCTGCGGCGGGGGACGCCAAGTCCATCATCACCTGCCGAGTGGCGCTGCTGGACGGAACAGACGTCAGCGTGGACCTGCCGGTACGAGTGATGCGAGCTCGTGTGCTTGGTACAGGCTGCGGTGGGTGCTGTTCGCGGGTTTTGGTAAAGGCACGGCTGTTTGCCATTGCAGCCCACCCTGGGACTTGATGTTCTCGAAGTTACTGGTAGTAAAAAGGTGCTGAAAGAATAGTTAACTTTGTCATTCGCTGAAACTGGAGAGTATTTTGTTACGTGCTGTCGAGCCTTACACGTTGAATGCTTTCTGTTGTGTTAGTGTAATTGTGCCAAGGCTTAATTTACAGAGGGTATCCTATCGGATGATTTGGATTTTCTTTTTCATCAGCTATGTATCTTGAGAAGGAGGGTAAATCCCTTGGTGTAACTGTTGAAGAGGAGGGATGAGCAGAAGTACAAGCAGTATTTTCTGTGTGGCTTTTGTTTGGCTTGGTTTTGTGTCAGAGGTGGATACATTTTTTTAACGCTAACTTGAGAGGGGAGGGGAAGAGGAAAAAATCTACTTCCTTCCCCTCCTCAGGGCAGATTGTAAAGCAGGGATTGTCTCATAGCATAGTGTTTTATTGGGAGTGAGGTGTTAGCCACTATTTTACATTTATAAAGCTTCCTTAATATGCACGTGCCTGTTCTGCTTGCCTAATTATATACCTGTTTTTGGCCAACAGGATGAACAGAGCAACAGAAGCCATGTGCTCTGTTTTTCCATTACCATGTGTTGTAGTTATTAGTGACTTGTTTTGAGCTTGCAGAGCTGAGCACTAGGATGTTAAGAAACTGTAGATCTGTGAGACCTGACTAGTTCCGTAGAATTTTGGCTGCAGTTGCAGTGGTGCTGGTGTTGGAACTGCTGACTAGAAAGAGGGTGTCGGGCAGCCAGTCTTGAAATGGATTTTCTCTCTTCTCTTTCATATTTTCATTACAATTCTGAAGTGTTTAGGTAGTGTGAGGAAGTCAGCTTTTTGACTGAGCAGTACTGTTGGTGTGGGAAGCAGAAATACCTATCCGGAACCCCAAGTAATCTAGAGTTAGAGAAACCCTTTAGCATCTTTATTTGCAAAATGACTATACATAGGTGTTTATAGAGGGCAGTAAAACTAATTTTGTACATCTCTGAAGCAATGTAATGAACATATCCAGTGCTTCTTAGTGCCTCGGATGTTTGATTTGCAGCCAGGAATGCCCACAAACACTTTATAGCAAGAATTAACACTTTAAAAGTACTCAAGTTTAAATTGGTGTATCTACATAATCAGAGCAATGACCTTTGGAGCTGGAGTTGTCTCTGTAGGCAAATTCCTGGCGGCTCTAACAACATTGTTAAGGCTTTGAGGAGCATAAATTGAACCTGAAGAGGTGTCATGACCTGCCACCTGGACTGTAAAACTTAAACCAGGGTGCAATAATAACTGTTTATTTCTACAGGAAACTTTTGTCACTCTGGCTTTTTCTTTTTAAGCCAGTATAAAGCCTTGACTGTGGACATCTAAGTTATGAGAAGCAGCAGCCAAATATGCTAAATCAACATAGCTGGATGCTGTAATTGCAGTGCATTGTTAGTGGCTGACATGCACCAGTTTCTTTGGGGATTAAAATAAAATAAATTAGAAGTAGACTAAATGTTTCATTTCAGACTGCTTAAGTGTTTATTCCTGTTTCTTCACTTGCATTGTTCGTATTTTGGGATTGATTCTTAAGAGGAAAGAAAAAAAGGGTGAGGGTGACAGAGAATGAAGTGGGGATACAAAATCCTGGCAAAAAAACATTGCTTTGTAAAATCTAAAGCATAAATTAAAAATGCATGTGTATATGTATTTTCTTCTTTTACAAAAACTTTCTTTGAGAATCTTTGTCCTATTTGAACGAAGACCTTTTCCAAGACTGGTTCTGTTACTTTGTTGCTTTAAAATGAGCTCCTTATCTCAAGGAGATGCTCTCTGGTCTGCCAGTTCAGTTGTGCACAGTCCCATTGTCTACCTAAGTGCTGTGAGATTGTTTTATTTTAAAAAATGCATTTTTCCTTAGACTGAGTCGTTTGGCAAACAGGTTAGTTCACAGCCAGAGAAAGAGTGGTCTTGGCTGGAGTGAATGCCATACCTTTTTAAATCCATGGCTACACAAACACTTTACAGTGGCATAAGTTGTTGGTGCCACAGGAAGAAAAGATGTTCCTTTCGTTATTGCATTTGTCCTTGTTTTCGTGTACCCCTTGGCAGAGGAAACAGTTTTTTGGCAGTCAGGCAGTAAGCGAAGTCAAGAAAATGCTGTGTCTGAAAATAATCAGTATAATTTTGTTATGTTAGTTTCCAGCTGGAGTGATTCTCCAATCTGGTTCCCCATGTGCCTCCCCAAATGTGGTGAAGAAGCATTTAGAGGTGATATCAGGCTTAAGTTTGCTTAAAATGCTCTTGAGCTGTATCCCTACAGTAAATTTGCTACTGAATATTCTGGAGTTACAGTCGTTCATGTAATTGAACCTGAGATTGCTGAATTTTTATTTAAATTAAATAAAAAATAATAAAAAAAAGGAAAAAAAAAAATCAACCACATAAGCCAAACATGCTCCAGGAGTCTTTAAGCACCAAAGACCAATGTTTTGTGAATACCGGCAGTGAGGCAGAAGGGACATGTTATAAATGATGCAGTTGAGATTTAATTTATTAAACACAGAGCCAGGATTTGAGCAGTAACTCTGCATTTTGTCCACTGATCTTATCTCTGGTGTCTGTCAAGCCACTTAATCTGCCTGCTTTTCAGTTTCTTCTGTTGTTTTTAATTACAAAATTGCATGAGTTGAACCATTCATCAAAGCTGCAGATGTACGTAGTACATAGACGGGGTTCTTTTTAAGAATCTACTCATTTCATAGCTGTCTCAATGACTGAAGAATATCAGTGTCATGTATACTATTTGCTGACACTTTGGTATGTTCAAAATGGGAGGCATGAACTTCATGTGAGGCATCAGTGTTCTTTTGGGGCAGATTGAAAGGTGTCAGGTTTTTTCCCCCACCTTCATCTCAGATTTGAAGTTGCGGTTTTCCTCATCTGTTACCACTCTTTTGAAGCTTTATGTTTGTCCAAATGCATTCAGTGATTTTGACAGACTTACCTGCTTAGTGAAACACTAAGAAGCTTATTAGTTAATCTATAAAAAGTTTGTATAAAATAGATGTCTGTAACTGCTGCTGTTGATGTTGTTCATTATACATTCTGCTTTACTGTTAACGTGCCTCGAGTTCAACTTGCATAAGAGCTGGGTTATGCTTTGTCTTCTAATTGTTTAAGATCCATGGGTGGAATGTTTGCTGAGTGGTATGAGCGGTGAGAGGACAAGAACTGGTTTGCTGACATCCCTTATCTTACTTTTAATCCTGTTCCCATGAGAAACTAAACTCCACTGCACCTCTGGAATTCCCAAAATTCAAAAGCCATGAACAGCCTTGGTTTGCTACCTGAAAACTCCATCAGCTCAGTAGTGCCAATCTGGGTATCCCAAGGGAACCCCGCAACAGCTGGGATACTGGTTCTTTTGGTGGGCATGGTTTGTGGGGAAGGACAGGTTAGGAGAGAAGCTCATAGCAGTGTTTTTCCTTGAAAGCTGTTTTTAACTGGGGTCACTGACAGTTTATGAAATACTTGGGAACAAAAAGGTTTGTCCAGAACTTCAATTAAAGTGATGTTTTGAGTACTAGAGAGCTCCAGAGGATTTTTTAAATCAAAATATCTAAAAATTGGGTATTTATTGTAGACATAGTCAATTCTGTGCTATTCATGACAGTAATTGGGAGAGGGAAAAGGTAATGTAGATAGAGGGGAGAAATGATAATGTAAATAATGTAAATACATACACTTGGAATATGTCCTTTTTTTCAAATTAGTGGATTGCTTTCTGTGGAGAAACAAGATCAGCCTTACAATAGTGACAGATAGTAATTATAGGGTCATACAGAAGTAGCACTGTAATTTGTGGAAGCCAGGGCTGTTTTGATAAAGGAAACTGACCGTTCTTAACCCACAGTTTACTTAATATTCTCATGGATAATAGTGTTAATTGTGTTCCAGTTTCTGTATGTACTACCAAAGTTTTGGGTAAAAGCTTCCTAGTGGTATAAGATGAAAGGCACAAATTATGAGAATGGGTGCTCCCTGAGTAGTTTTTGATCTTGGAATATTCCCTACTTATGCATGCATGAAATTTGATATGGGGATTGCAAAATGAGGTGGTTTTGTCCTTATTACAATGAAGTATCATTAAAACAAGGTCTTGTATAAACCAGTCCAAGAGCTCTGTGGAATAGTGAAAATGAACTAAGCTGTGTAGAGTTTTGGAGTAGAAAATTCAAGATAAAAAAGGACTATATTTGTAGTGGTTATTTTAAGTAAAGAAATCGATCTGGAATGCAAAAATCATTAACAAAAGCCAGCGGCTTTTGTTTGGAGAGAGATGACCTTTGTTGATCCAACTACAAGATCAGAGATGTATTGTGATCCTTGATTTTACTCAGAAATCCACTCTGTTTTTCTAAAAGGATTGTGGAATAGTTATGACCACTTGCTGAATGTTTGTAGCTGTAAATATGAAGTATGTAATGCTGTTTGTTGCACAGATGCTGATTAACAAAAAAGTGTAATATTACTAGAAATATTAGAAAACCAGTCATTCAATGAGTACTCTTGAGTACTCAAGGCTGGCTTTTAAATTTTTGAAATAAAGCTCAGTGGACAAAAGTAGTAAGGACATAAACATTTCAACGTGCTCCTGCATGTGCTATAAAGCTTTGGATTCCAACTTTTTTCCCGTGTGGTCTTTTGTCCGAAGCTATTGATGTGCTTTTGAGTATTTGATTAACTACTGAAAGCCCTTTAGGGCACGGAAACTGGACAAATCAGTCCTGAGCCAAGTGTTCTGAGGCAGAGGTGCTGCCCGTGTGGTGTAAGGGGCTCCAGCCCTAGCGCAGGGTGATCCCTTGCTTCCTGGGGGACCAGATTTAAATGCGTGGTGATAGACATAGATGGACAGGACATGCTGAGTCATTCCAGCTCATGAGAGCAGCAGCAGTCACAGACTGCCTGCACGGAGTCCTGCCCCGAGTACAGTCATTTTGGGTCCATGGCAGGTGGAGCATTTCAGCCTTGCTGCGATGCTCGATGCCCTGGCATGTTTGGAAAGGCAGGAAGGGAGCATCTGGAAGCAAGCTGGGCTGCTGTCACTTTGGGCTGCAGTGTGTGTTGCCAGAGTGTTTCTGGGGATGGTGCTGCAGGCTGGTTTAGTTGCCCGAAGGTTCAGCGTTCGTAGCTCACAGTGTAACAGTGAATTTTGTCTGAAGCCCTCCTTTCCTGCTGAACTGCCCCTGAGAAGAGCTCAAAGCCTTGAGACTCTGGCGTGCTCTTAATCAGAGTGCTCCTGAGAAACCTGCAGGTGGAACACCAAATAAAACTGCAGTGTTTGAGCATATACTGAGGGGAGGCATTTAATCTGTAAACCTTAACGCTGGGCAAGCAGTTTAAATACATTCTGTATTAGAAAGAATTCAGAAATGGGGTTAATCAAATTTGTAGCTAGAAGATACAAACTTTCAGAGAGATGAAACAGAGACTTCCATAAAACAGATGAGTATGAATGTTTTGAGTCTTTTTATGTAATAGGCTAAATAAGCCTGAGTCCAGTACATTAAAATCCTTCTACATAGCACTCTAATAAATGTACAGCAATGGTGGGTATTGAAAAAAATTATTTATAAAGATTTTTGGGAAATGCCCTTTTCTTTCTCCAGAGAATAACAGAATAAAATGTTTAATCCCAAATGGTTGTCTTCCTGTATTTGTAAGACGTTGAGTAAATAGAGGAATGAATAAGCTGTATTTCTGGAGGTAGAAATTCTCTGCAGCTTTCCAGCCTGCAGGGCTTTATATTCACAAGAGTATGTGGCTTATGTTGTCAAAGACAGGGGATCAAGCTGAGAGAGAAGCAGAACTGGTGTTTTGATGCTAGTAGCATCTTTAGATGAAGGAGAGAATTGACTGGGGAGTTTGGAAACGTTATTTGAAAGATTGGTGCTTGGAGTTTGAGGAGCAGCTCCATTTGTAGGTCAGTATTTAAAGCCCGAAGATGATCAGGGTGATACAAATGACGTGTACTTCTAACACTGCCTTTGTAAATATAAGGGGGTTTAACCCTCCAATTCTCCAGTAAACATTAATGGTGTTAACTATAGACACCGTTTGCATGATGTTGAGATGAATTTTTTTTCCTTTAAAGCTCAGTGTTGGAGTTTTCTCATGGCTTATTTTTTCAAAACGTGTCGTTTGGGAGAAGGGCATTTACTTCATTTAAAAAGTGGACTGGCTCATCTGCTGGTTCCGCACTGCTGTGGTCTGCAAACACGCGTAGGTGACATCCTAGCAACTGGCTGTAAATCCTGAATGGGGTTCCATCTCTGCTCTGGGGGGATGTGTGTGTAAACAGTGTATTTCTAAGGAAACTGGTATGCATGTGAATGGTAACCCTCCTGATGGGCTGACAAAAACCAGGAAGGGAGGCTTTTGCGGTTCAACCCCTACTGGATGCAATGGCTACGGTTAGTTATTGTTAATGAAAAATACTAATGTAATCATTTGAAGAAATCTTCCGAATTAAAAGAATGCTGCAAAGACACAAGGGTTAATAAGTCCCGTGAAAGTAATGCCTATTCATCTAATTTTTTCAGAGCCCATCCTATATAAGGACTTCCATTTCTTCACAAAGAAAAGAGATAAAGGAGAGAAAGATCCTTTTCTGATAAGCATTTTAGTAGTAAATGCATTACGTGGGCTTTTTGGATTTGGGGTTGTGTTTTTTCAAGTTTTGGAGAAACAAGAACTACTCCGCTGTGATTAAAAACCTGATAAAGACCTTAAGAACTGAGCCGTTCAGCTGGTGCCCGCCCAGCCCAGGCTCCGCTCCCCAGCTGCTGGGAGCCCGTGCTGCTCCCCCAGAGCTGGTCTGTCCTGGCTGCTCTGGCACTGCAGATGGCTTTTTCCTCAGCCAGGCAAGCTGTGGAGCGCCTGGCTGGCTTCTGCTCCTGGGTACGTGTGCATGAAATAACCTCTGGGGCCGTCAGAAAAGGGTATAAATGCTGCCTTTCAAGTTTTAGGCGGTGACTGAGGTGTTTGATTCGAGGTGGGCTGATGTCTACAAACCGCCTTATCCCGACAGTGAAGGCTCAAACCAGCACGCCGAGAACACCCAGCCTTGCTGCGGAGCTGCCAGGGTTAAGCTCAGCCTTTGTAACACCTACTCAGCCAGCAATTGCAGTTATTAGGAGCAGCAGGAGGTGTCATTAGGACATAGTTGGGAGCATCCCTTTCATTCGGGGGAGAGGGGAAGGGGGGCTGAGGCCATGTGATTCATGCCAAAGTGGTCAGAAGATGCTTTTATCTCATTCCAGAGCGTGGCAAAACCTCTAGATGCCGTGCCTTATATATATATGATGTATTTTATTAAAATTTTCCTGTTGCTGATTCTCCTGCTGTGAGATGTTTGCTGTTGCTTCCTACGGAGAATATCAAACTGTGTAAATCAAGTAGTCAGGTTTTACTGAATTGCAAACCCATGAGCAGTTTAATTTGTACCCAGAAGGGAGAACCAGCCATGACTGGACTGCTTGTGAGTAGAGTCGTTAATAGTGCATGGGTAACCATTAAGCGCTTTGAAAATATTTGTCCTTTTGAGAGTAACCTGAGCTCTGCTGCAGGGTAGGAAGGGTGGGGTAACAGCAGGATAACAGCGTCACTTAAATTGAATGGTGACGTTAGAACGTTGGGGTGATTTTTCACGAGAAAATGTAATGAAAGTGCATCTGTGCTTTTTGAAAGCAGTGAGATCACAGTTTTGCTGAAAACAAAGAAATTAGTTGTTTTTCCTAAAAAGTGACTGGTTACAAAGCAGTAATTTTTTTTGATTGCTGTTTGTTTAAATATGAGGAAGGACTTTAGTAAGTAAAGCATGTGTGACACTTTTACTGACTTGCACCAAATACAGCTGGTGATTTAATTCACATGCAGATTAGTACATAATTAATTTCATGTTGGCAGCCCTGGTGATTTAAGTCAAAAAACAAGGAGTAGCCCTGCAGACCTTTGCACAGCGTCTGCACTGCTTGTTCAGGGGCTTTCTCCCGTATTAGCCATTCTGGGTCCACTTACTCTTCGAGTCCTCTGCTGAGATGACCGAAATGGTGAACACACTGTGTAACTAACTTGGAGCTGCAGAAATTTGGTTTTAGTTGGTAGTGTGAGATAGTATGTGCAGTATTCCAGGCTCTAGTCAAAGTGGTCGTGTCACCGACTGGGAATTTGGCTGAGATAACTGGTTAATTACAGTTTTAAAAGATGACCTACTGAGGAATTGAGAAGAATCTAAAACGTTCTGCTCAGTAAGAGTAGCTTTTCCACTAGTTTTAGACTAGCTGCAGAAAGTTTTGTGCAAAATAGAATGTATTTCTAGTTTTACTGTGGCAAATGCTGAATTGAATTCACTTGCATTAGTATATATTACTGTTTAAGCAAAAGATATCCTGTGCTGAGGAGAAATATCAACAGTTCAGTGCCTTGGCCTTTTAAGACAGGAGCAACAGACTCAAATAGTAGAAGTGTGGCTTTACATATATAGATGGTTTGCCTTAAGGCTTCTCTTAGGAGGCTCCTGCTGGTGTTTAATAAATCTACTCGTGCCTGAGAAGTACTTTTTTCCTTAGGTCAACAGAAAAAACTTGCCCTGAGTGAATCTGATGAGGTCGACGTGTCATTATTTTCATTACACAATGTTTTTTGGGTGCTGTGTGTATGTGAGGTGCCCTGCTTGCCTTCTATTCCCTCTGTTCTCCCCAGTACTTGGAAATAAATACCTCCATGAGAACTTGCTTAGCCAGGTTCAGTTCACAGACTTTTTTTGTATTTTGCTTTGAACTGTGATACATCATGTTGGGTTTAAGCATTGTGGCAAGTAAACCAACGATTAGGGTTGCAAAGTTGAATGTAAAATATTTGAAGATGAAGGTAGAGGAAGGTGGCAAAAATTATGCATGCAGCTTTACTTACTTGGATATTATTTGCTGATTAAACCAGATTATTTTTGAGAATATGAGTTTGACCCAGAATTTTGAGCAGTGGACTAAATCTGCTAATTAGTAGCTCACTAAAAATATGCTTAGAAAATTAGCCCATTTCTCAAGTTGCAAATGTATAAATATTAAGATAAAAGATTGCAAGATGATAGCATTATGGAAATAAATCCTTAAGCTGCTTACAGAGTAAGCATAAATCCTTTCTGCATTTCTTTGCATTTAAAAATACTTCTTTTCAACACCACGACTTGTACTTCAATTTACTAATTTATTAATGTGTTTTATTACATTTAGGCATCTTAGGTATAACTGTTATGCTATTCTTTCTGTTTATTACCATAAAGGAGCTCATAGCATGAAAAATGTATGTTGTGTGGAAACTGCTCAGTGCTACTTATGTTCCTTCTCTTTAAAAAATACTGTTTAATTTTTTAGATCATTGCTGTAAAAATGATGTTTCCTTGGGGCCAGGTCTTTTCGTAAATTATATATGAGCATATGTGGTGGCTTTTTGCACCTTGAAGTGAGTTTTATGAACTTTTGTAAATGTGTTATCTAGGTTCGAGTTGCTTGGCCCAGACTATTTCCTGGTAGCTGTTAAAAGCTCTTGCTAGTAGAATGCTGTATCCTAATTCAATAGGCTTTACTACCTGCTTCAAAACCGATGAATCTCCTAGATATCAAGCTGTAGTAAAATTATAAGCAATTTGCTGTACTTGGCTCTGAAAATTTTCCAGTGTATAGGTTATTGCAATTGTACTAGCAGTGTTTTCAGGTCTGTTGAATTTCAGTGAGTAAGGAGATCCTAAAAGGGAAAATGAAAAAATTGCATCTTAACGCTTTGTTGTGCTTCTCATGGGGTGTACATTTGCCGTTAAGAAAAAAAGTATGGGGGGGAGGGAAAGTTGTCTGTTTTATATTTTCAGAAGCTAAATTTTGGGATTCTCCCACTTTTGGAATTAGAATATAAACTATGCCTAGAAGAAGGTAGATACTACAATAAATCCATTTATATTTTCAGAAAAAAGCCAAAGGCCAGCTGCTGTTTGAACAGATCATGTATCATCTGGACCTCATAGAAAGCGATTACTTTGGATTAAGGTTCATGGATTCTGCACAAGTGGCGGTGAGTAGCAATGCTCTTTTTTTAAGCAACAGTCTAAAAGTTGAATCTTAATATTGGTAGAAATGCTCTAAGAAAGCTGCATTTTGTGAGTTAAGTTCTGCGCAGAAGCTCTGTGGTGTGTTTTTTCAGTGTCCCCGAGTTTAATTCCACCTCCACCACTAACATATTACAATGCTCTCGTCTCTGCCTTTCTTGTCTTTCACATGTTCCTGTCACACCTGCCTCCTGTTGTCAATAGGCAGACCGGTCCAGTAGGACCCCAGATCCTGGCTTGTCCTCTAGAAACTTGGTGCTGCTGATGCAGAGAGGAAGGGACAAAACTAGAGTGTGTGCTTGGCAATTCATTGTTCTGTAGAGTGGAGAAAGTTTTCCTTTGCCAATGCCATCAACTTTCTCATCAGCAAAAGTCATTTTGGTAATGTCTGTAGCAAGAGGAGTTATCTTTGATTCGTTCAAATTAGTTGTGACTCAGAACTGCAGCTAGACATTTTTGGGAGGATAGAGGTCTGTGTGTACTAGACTGTTTGAGCAGGGAGGGGGGGGTGGTTCTTCCAAGCCCAAGTTTGTTTTTTATTGTGTGTTTGTGAAAAGGTGATGGCTTTTGAAAACAGAAACAGAACACTGTCAGAAGCAACCACAGTTCCTTCACTTGGGGGCTGTGCTGTTTTGTATAGATTCTTCTTACAGTCAAGTACTTAATCCTGCCCACAAGGATAGCTGCAAGTTAAGAGAGCTGTTAGACAAGGAGTGTTTTTTCTCTGTCCTGCATCCCTGTAACTTAAGCCTGAATTCACTTAGCCTAACATCCCCAGGTAGAAGGATCTGAGTTTTCATACTGCATATGTCAGTTTTACTTGTTTGCGTGTTTTAAAGCCACTTCAGAATTATTTAATGATTATATTGGCAAAGGGGAAGCACAGACAGTTGCTGCTGAGCTAAATATCTTAATTGTTCAAGGTCAGCATAGAAAATGGAGGTAGTGACTTATCTTCCTTTACTGATGTGAATGTCCATGTCCAGAACAATTTGAATTCAGGTGATCTCGTAAGTGTTAACAGTGGCGAAAAGCTCCACAAACTTGAGTCTTTGAAACAAGCTTTGGACACAGAGCACCACCCCAAAACACATTTATAACCTTATGGCTTCTTTTCGAAGAAGCTGTCAGATTTTATATTTCACTTGTAATTGTAGAGAATATTGTCTTCAATGAAAGTCATTGGTGTTTGGAATCTGAAGGATCAGGATCTGAAGCAAACTTCATGGCTAGTGGGATCAGCTGTTGCTGGGCTGCAGTTCCCAGTAGTGAAAAAGTGGTCTTAAATCTCTTGCAGAACAGACACATTTAACACTAAGGAGGAGAAGACCATTACAGTAGCAGAGGGATGGCATTCAGAAACATACAGACCAACAGAAATGAGAAAACAGCCCATTGCATCCCATGTTATGTTTATAAAAATCATGTTACATGTGTTAAACCAGTACAGTCCAGGTTGAGTATTGATAGTGAATGACTCGTATTTATCTTTTTGTATGAGGAAAACAGTAATCTGTACATGCTAGGTATCCCAACTGAGTTTCTGCCATGTGGCTTCTGATGTATTTCCTTGTCTGTAGGATCTCATAAGAGTTCACAGTGGGTTAGTTTTAATTGGTGAAATTATCTGTATGATAAACTTTTCTCTTATTGATCTGTTAGCATAAAAGGCCATTTCATCTTGAAATGGGGAAATAAGAGTTAATCTTTTCTGCCTTAACAAAGTCTGATGGCTTGCCTTTGTCCAGCAAGTTTTTACTTCCAGTCCGGTCAGCACCTGATTGAGTATTTGATACTGCACAATCTACCGGGATTTCAAGGGGATTTCAAGCCTGGTTTGCTTCCTTTTCTTAACTATCTGTGACTGAAGAGCAGCAGAGATAACAATCTGTTTAAATTGGACCTTAATGATGCACTGTGTATAATGAAGCAGAAGAGACTGGATTTTGCCAGAAGAGCTGAATGCAACAGCCAGAGATAATTAATTGCTTTAAGAAATGAAGAACTGTTGCGATAGCAGCCATTCCTGCAAAGAGAAGCTGGCGAGTTCTAGCAGAAACCCAGTCTGCAGCTGGAAACAAAGACACTAATCAAGCAACTTGTCAAAGATTATTCAGGTGACCTGTTAAACAGTGTAAGAATCCAGTTCCTTACTGTGAACGGAATTGTCCACTCACTCCAAAGGAGATAATCTTTCTCTTACTCAATTTAAATCTAAGTATATTATGGTACTTGCTAGTTACTGTAACTAGCACTATGTAATTAAACAAAAAGTTGAGAAATTTCCCGCTTGTTTTTAACTACAAATGAATTTTCCATAGATTAATTTTGAACTACTGAAGGATTGGTCTTTTTCTCCTTTTCTGCTGCTGAAGTGTTCACTATTTAGGTGTTTGAGTTCATGACGTACTGGGGCAGGGTGGGGGTAGGAGGGGGAACCCAGATCATATAAACTCTTCCTGGCATTTTGGATGTTAGTGTTCAAATAATATGTTCTTTATAGAATTCTTGAAACAGTTAGTTGAATGAAAGAATTGTCATTTTCATGTGATTCCTGTGTTCATTGTAGTCTGATGGTTGGGAATGGGTTCCTCCTTCCGAGTAACGGGCAGGAGATGGCAAAAAGTTGTTTCCAAGGTTATCCACCATGTATTACACTTGGTCTGGCTGCCAAGGGAGCAGGCTATTGTTAGTTTGAGTAATAGTGAACAGTGCAGCATGTACAGTGATGCAGAAGATAAAGATTCATGGTAACTTGTTGGTATATTGGACTTTTCCTCCAGCAGTTCTGGAGAGGTGTTTCTAGTAGGGAGGCACTGAACAATTAAGCAATTTTCTAATGCTAACCTACAGTTTGCAAGCACCAAGTACTTGCTCTTCTTAATGGAATTCTACAGTACATTGGGTTGTTACTCTGGCAGTTTTATCTGATGTAGTGCTTAATGCTGAAAATTATTTGCGTAGCGCTGCACTAAGTATGAACCCATTAATTCCATAAAGTATGGGATAAGTTTTAGCCTTGCTATCTTATTAAACAAACCACATTTACACAAACTTCTTGAAAACCCTTGCTTTTTTTTTTGTTTGTGTGTTTTGTTTTTAATTTCTGCAGCAACAAACTATTTTATAAGGACTTCCAGTACTCTGTGCAGTCTGTTGTTTGTATTGCCTTCTGTTTAGCAAACTTTATCTCTGGATTTCAGCAGTAAGACTGTGCTGAACAAACTCTCATCAAAAGTAAACTTTTTTGCTAGGTCCACTTGAATTCCATTTTAATCACTTGGAATAAATCTCAACTTCCTTGACGTCTGTGTCTGTTCATTTATGTGTTGGTTTGGTTTAATTTATTTTTTTTTTACCCCTGCTCCCATTTAAAAATCAGTTCTGTTTCCCTTCTTCCATGCACACCCTCACCATTCAGACAGAGCTCCTGTGAGCAGCATCGGTAGGAGCTGAGCAGAATGAAATCTGTCTATGCCCGTCGTGGGCCTCTCGGTTGCCTTCCCATGGAATGTGGAGGAGATGAGAGAAAACAGGAGGGAGATGAAACAGGCGGGCACAGCCAGTCCTGGAGCCTAGAAAGGGCTCTCTTTGCCATTCCTGTGTCTAAATCACCTGCAAACCTCCAAGTGGGTAGTTTGTGTATTTTTTGGTGGAGGAAGGAGTAAGTAAACTAAACTGTCTCTTACAGTGAGTTCATGGAATAGGAGAAAGGATTATGATGTTCTTGAAGAGAAAAAAATCACTTGACTCCATTTCACTGGTAGTATAAGCAAAATAGGCATGAATATTTGCTTCCTTTTTCCTTTTGCTTCCTGCTTTATTTCGAAAATGTATTAGATACATTTCAGATAGCTTTCTGTAGCTACTTTGTTTTAATAGATGAGAGCCTTTTCAGCTGTGTGCACAGCAGCAGCAGATGGTTCAGTTGTTCTGATCTGCCGCTAATAGAGCAATCACTGCACATCTCGGCTGTATTACAGGCTGACTTCACGCATTCTCTGCAGAGGGCAGGGCTGTTCTGAAAACAGGAATGTGTTTGCACTTGGCATAGCAACCTGAAAATACCGGTTCTTTTTTCATACTCCTATTGCTCTTCTGTCCTCCGTGGGGCCCTCTGTGAACTTCGTGGTGCATAGTTTTACAAAAGGAGTGTTGTGCTTATAATTTATCTGTATTAGTTGCAAGGTGACATTTAGGATTGATCAGCCAAGGTGGTGTTCCCTGGCCATGGTGAACCATGCAGGACATGGTGTGTTAGGTAGTTTGTTCTGGCTGTTGAGTCAATGCAATTATGTTGAATAGGGTGCTGTGTTTCCTGTGTGAGGGAGTCACCTCCTTTGGAGGAGGGAGCTGTTGGCCATGCAAGGAGAACTCTCCCAGTAGCCGTGTGTTAAATTTCCAGCATTAACTTCTGGTATAAACTCTTCAGCACTGCAGTTATATGGAATTATTTTGGGAAGCATAGTGTATATGCACAGTATTTCTCTCAATCTGCCATCTATATCTTCTTTTTCACATGCTGTTGTACTCCGTTTAAGTGAGGCCATTGTTTTGGCTTCATGTCTAGTATGTAGCTTATAATTAGCATTAGTAGGCGAGGCAGTAACTTCTCTCCTCTCATGTGACAATCGATAAAATGTCACCTGTGAACAGATTTTTGAGAACTAGGTAGAGTTGACCCTGATGTCGGGACATAGACAGCTTTGCTGTTACTGCACTTGAGTCATCTGAAGAAAATGGCTGGAAGCCAACAATATTTATTTTGTCTCTCCCCTTCCTGCCCCAAATAAACATCACACACAACTGAGTGCTGGAGTCTCCGGCTATGATTTATGCCTCTCTGGCACATTGGCACTGGCTGACCTACTAAAGTGTGAATTGTGTTTGTTTGGACAGGATTACAATTTTAGTAAAGTGGTTTATTATAAAGTGGTGTTTTTTTTTTCTTTTAAGTAGATAATGCATTCTTGAGGATTGGCTTTAAATAAGGTACTTCAGGATGTTGTTCAAAACTGACATTTAGCCCTAAAAATTTCGAGCAAAAGGATCTTCAGTGAGCACAGAAAGAGCTGTGAATTTTGAAAGATTTGGATTAGATTGTTTTAACAAACTACTTTTTATTCCAAGATGGTCTTCACTAACAAATAGGTCTTTTTCCGTTTTTGTTCTTTCTGAGATACTTCTTTATTGATAATTAAATGAAATTAATTTATTTTTCAGCATTGGCTGGACAACACAAAAAGCATTAAAAAGCAAGTTAAAAGTAAGTGTCTCTTCCATTTTCTCTTGGGGTCTTGACATACAGGAAGCACAGAGAATTGGAAGGGGGGGGAGGGAAGGCAGCATCCTATGAAGGGTGACAAGACTTGGTGACAAAAGCCCCACTTGTGCCTACTGATTGTTTAATGACCTCTTCCCTCTGTAGCTCATATTACTTTATTCTAATGTTCTTAATTAAACATGTTATAGGCTCATTAGTCATGGTTAAAGTGGAGTCAAGGCAGCTGAAGATGTTTCAGTGTTATAGTTGTCCTGACTAGAGGAAAATCTGCTTTGGAGCCTCCGTCCCTTGGGGCAGTCCTGAATGCCCCAGTCTGTGTCCACTCCACTGAGAGCTTACCTGCTGCACGAGGCTTTAGTGTGGCCTGGTTGTTTCAGTGGTGTGTGCTTGGGTAGGCTGTGGCATCCGCTGATTGTTGTTTAGCAGCTTCCTTGCTCTGCACTGTGGGAAGTCTTCAGGGATTTGTGGTGCTGTGTTAATACAACAGAGGTTTTGGAAGCACTGAGAGAGAGAGAATTCCTCCTATCAAATGCAAGAATCAGCAGAGCACTGCACATTTTTAAAGAACTGTTAATCCATCCTTTTGCCGAATTAACTCTTTACTTTCCAGAAAAGGTGATTCTTCAGTAGAAGGGTCTCTTAAGTCCCAATAAAATAAGGCTAAACTTTTGTGAAATAGAAGGGCCTGAGTTGTCAGCAGTATTTCCCAGAGCCCTGGGAAGGTGTTGCAGAGACCAACAGCATGCCAATTGCAGAGCCAAGATGCACAGCTTTCTTGGTGATGGATAGTCCTTAAATATAGGGATTAACCTAGATTCATGTGCTCTTGGCAGGATGAGTCAAGTTAATGTGATATGACTGTTGGGTTGATTTGTAACATATAAAACTATTTCATGTGCATATTTGTGTCCTTTCACCCTGATGTTCTTCATGGGTTTCCCTGCCACAAAGGAATTCCTGCCTTTAGACCTTGTGGTAGGATGCAGTCAAGTTTTGTGATGTGAGTCTGTGTAATAAAAAAAATAAAGACATCTCATCCAGTAACTGTTACTACTGTTTTGAATTAATCCTGCTTTGCAGTTGGCCCACCGTATTGTCTGCATTTTCGTGTGAAGTTTTACTCATCAGAGCCCAATAATCTACGTGAAGAGCTAACAAGGTAAGAGGGATTTTGTATGAGAGAGAGGTACCCAAATAAGGCAAGGGAAATGTTTTTGTGGTAGTTAAACAGTTGTATGATGTTTCAGAGAATTATGTAGAGCTGCTTGCTAACTTGGCTTTTTGTAAATGAAGCTCTCTTTTTGTAATGTAGCTGTCTTAAAATGAATGAGATCTATATATTTTATATGTATATATTTATATATTACTTAATATACCATTTTTCATTAGACAATTCTGGCAGTGGATCTGAGTAGCTTATGAGCGATGGACAGAGGTTTTTACTGCAGAGAGCAGACACTATTTTCCTCTGTCTTTTATTCTTCTTAAGCTGTATTTAGTTTCAACTGCATGCAGTCATCCTGTCTCTAGGCAGAAAAGCATTGAATTGCAAGTTAGAGCTTCTCTTTGGCAAAAAAGAAGTTCAGTGAGCGTTTCATTACTTGTGTGGTCTTTGCAGAGTGTATGGAAAGGGAAAATTATATTTTACTGCCATGTTGAGATGTTTGTTGACAGTACTGTATATATAGGATTGTAGTATCAGGTGAGTAGCAGTTTCTCTTGATTTAAAGCATTTCACAGATCCATTCATAGTACTGCATATCTTGTTGGGCTGAGACATACTTGGGGTATTTTGAAAGAGAATACAACAACCTACCATCTGTCAGTAGTATAAATCTGTTAAAAAAGTCAGTGTTCCCTTGTACTGTCACCACTGCTGCTGATCCCTTTTGGAGGGTAAACAAAGTTATGTTTTCACGATAGCTGTGGACATTTCACACCCTCAACCATTTGTAAGGGCATGAAGTGCATTTGCTTGTTGTTCAGGTTTATGTCTGTGTGGATCTTCGATCTGCACTTTAGCCAAATCCCTGTGAGTCCTACCAGGAAGATTATAGCGGCATTACCACTTACAGCCATATGTACCCTGTGCAGCTTCATATTTACATGTGGTAACATAATGTGATAAGTGCTGCTTTTTAATGCTTTCCTGCTGATCTGGGAAGAATGTTTTACCTCCCCATTCATGTTCCTGAATAAACATTTGGCTCTCTTTAAAAACTGTAACCATAAACAAAATTCAGACCTAAGTCTGTATCTACCACTATGAAACATTTTCGTCCATCTTGACTGAGTTCTGCCAGTCAGACCTTGCTGTACAGGTTTTAGGAGGGCAGGCCTGAAACCTGAGGGCTTTAAAACCCTGTCTGCCTGCTTAGCTAATCCCCCAGAACAGGAGAGCAGCAAGTCTCCCTTCTGTATTGAGACAGTTTGACACCTGAAAGAAGCAGAAGTAGTGGGAAGCAGAGCTTTGCTATGGGTTATCGGTGTCCCTGGGGGCTTTCTGAGGGCTCCACCTTTCTGCAGCAGGACACCCAACTGGAGCCACTTTTCAGTTTCCACCCGTGTGGCGTGCTCATGTTCTCTGCCAGCTTCCCATCAGATGCCACTAGTCAGAGGTCATGTAGCACAGCATGGGAAGTGTTTGAATAGTTTGCAAGTGTTATGTGGCTGATAAGCACAGACTGGTCACACCCACTGTACACTGGAGGCCTGTGCTCATTCTTTTGATATCTCTGGTCAGTACCAAACAAATACATTGTAGGGGCTAGAATTTGAAAGGCTTTGGATAATAGATGCTTTGGCAAACTATTTGTGGATTTCCATGGGACCTGTAGGAAAAACACCTGCATCTGTTTTGTGTCTGTGTATGTAAGTATGAGGATACGCAGGCACATGTTGAAGCAGAAGCGCTGTCTGTGGTGTTGTGTAATGCTTGTGGGGCATTGTGCTAGAATTCAAACCGGATACCATCACAGATGCCAGTGCTTTGTACTTGATGAGAGTTCTTCTCTTGTCAGAGGAAAGCCGTGTACCACAGTAGAGCAAGGGGGCTGCTCTTCATGGGTATTGGATTGGAAGAATTGGTGTTGCACACCAAAGGGATTTTTATTCAATATTTGCCCAATTTCAAAGTGAGAAGAGTACAGAATAACCAAGGCAGTGAATGAAAGCTGGCTCTGAACAGTAAACAAGTCGGAAAGGCCACAGCCTATCGTTTATTTTTTTGTCACTTTGCAGTAAGTTTTCTGGGTTAGATTTTTAACTAAGGAATCCATATTAGAAGCATTTATTTTTGCAAGACTTTAGAATAACCATTCTCTCATGAGGTTGGTATGTCTATGAACAGTGAAGGAAATGTGGAAGATGCAAATTGGTTTTTGTCCAAGTAGGAACAGAAGAGCAAAAAATTTACTTGAGTATTCTGTCTGTTTTTCCATGCAACACTGTAGTTCAGCTTTTGTCAACTTCGGGTTTTGGGTTTGCTTCATTTGAAATCCATGCAAAACACACAATCCCAACTGATAAAGCCGTGAAAGGTCACAGTGCAGTTTCTTTAGTCTTGAAAACCAATGTAAAGAGTAAAAAACGTTTTTGTTTGTTAAGCTTGAACTTACTTCTGTTGTCTGAGTGACATATTAGAACTATTAGTCAATGACTTATTTCTTATTTAATCCTACAGGTATTTATTTGTTCTGCAGCTGAAACTGGATATTCTTAGTGGAAAGTAAGCAGCCTTTTAAACAATTACAGTGTGTTTAGTGTGGAATTGATTAAATTTTTATTTGGATAATCCGTAAGTTTTTCTTGGTATTGTAATTTTTTCTTTAAAATACTACTTTTCTATCCATGCATATCAGCAGAGGAATGCTTAAATAATGTAATGCTTATCTCGTGTTAATTTATTGCAAATCTACCAATCCTTTTTCATTTTCTTATCCCAAATATTTGCAGTTTCTTACTGTTAGTATATAAGGTGTCTGCTAAATAAGTGTCAGTTCAGGTTTTAACAATGCGTTTTTCTTACGGCAGATTGGAATGTCCTTTTGACACAGCCGTCCAGTTGGCAGCTTATAACATGCAAGGTGAGTAGGTAGGAAGGATGAAGTTTCAGGAACAGCTCTGTGTAGACTCTTTATTAACTCTTTTAGTCTGTCCTCCTTATATCCAGAAAATAGATTCTGCACAGACGATGGTGATCCAGTGTGAAACACAGCTCTTTTTTGATTGTAGTTGTGCTGAGAGCATATACAGAAAATTACTCAGTTTCTCAGGAAATAGAACAAGAAGGTTCTGAACATAAGCAGCTCTGCCCTGAACTTGTTTTCTCAGGTGCTTATGTGCAAACCTGTCTGCTTTCACAGGAGAGAGGAGATCTGCAGTCTTCCTGAATCGCTTTGATATAGTAACACAGCTCACTTTTTTCCTTTGTATGGTTTCTGCCAAGTATTTTTTGTTGTCCAGATAAGGTGCAAAATCAGTTTTGTTCTGCACTCTGTTGAAAAGTGCTGTATATAAAATACCAGCTTTTGGGTTCTGCTTATTTGTAGTGCCCTCTTCTCCATGGACACCCCCTTGTTGCGGGGGAGAAGCTTGTGTGCCCTTATGAGGTTGTGAGCTATGCTGGTGGTGGTTGTGCCTCCAGTAGGGTCTCCCATGCTGGTCAGGTCTCAGCTGAAGGGTCAGACAAAGTGTGTCCATGGGCAGGTTGGACTCGCCAGCCTCCCGGCAACCATCCTAGGAGAAGGACAACTCTAACTCCAAACCCGGGCAGATGGAGCTCGCTTAGCCCTGTAAGGCCATCCATCTAAGAGGAGGATACTCTAACTAAACCTACATCCTGAGGACTTTGCCGCCACTATCCAAGCTTGCTAGGCCCTGGCAGATGAACCTGAGGACTAAAGGGTGGGGCCAGTTCTGTGGACACTGCACCTCACCTAAAAAATCCACTGTGCTGGCTTGAAGGATTCACCCACATTTGCAAAGCCCTGCAGCGACAGGTGAGGGACGAAACGGCAGGTGAGAAGGTGCACTGGAAGCCGCAGACCCAACCCTGCATGCAGGCGGTTCAGGACATTGGTCGCTCAAGACTGACCCGGAGATGACAGTCTAGTTCGGCAGCATCCTGAATGACCAAGCAGCCTTTTCCAGGGAGAGCACTGCTTGCTCCGTACGGAGGGGGGCCTAGAAAAGGTGGCCTAAACAAAGCTCATCTCCACTATTCACCCAGTTGGTGAGCCGCAGCCAGCGGGCATCTTCTGTTGCAGTCGAACAAAGACAAAGAATCAAAGGCATACACCTGCCTCCAAAGCCCTAGCCGTGATGGTTTGTAGTGCCCCATATCTCATCCTTATACATGAGGATTCATGGTTGAACTGCACTTGTTGATATTTCAGATGCTTGTTCAGCCACAAAATGTGACATACTGTCTTTTTTCTCAGCTATACAGCACTATGCTCGAGTCACCTGAGATTTTATTAATGAGGTAACTTTAACTTTTGATTCCATCTGGGAATCCAGCATCCATGGCTTTGCTGAGAGCTGTGTCTGACCCTAAGATGCTTGTACAAATTGCACATCACTGATCTTCCTGGCTAATGTCTTCTGTTGTTTGAATGGAGATCTTAATGAATGCAAAATTTGCTATTGTTTCAAGCAGAGGAGGTCATGAAAGAGCAGAGGTTTGAAGTTTTAGAAATATCTGCTAGAGTTTGCCTTATTTAACCCTGTTTATGAGTCTGCAAAAAATCCTGGAGCCTCTGCTGTAAAGCTGATGTACAGTCCTCTCTGATGAAGAGGCAATTTGGAGATGTGCCATGTGTTTGTGCTGCACAAATTCTCTACACAGCGTTCATCTTCTAAATCAATGCACTGTTGTTTTACTCTGCAGGAGTTAGGTAGCAGAACTAAGTCACTGAAATTCTTTCTCATACAGTTATTTTCCAAAACACATTTTGTTTTTCAGGCAGGAACTCCTAATGGCCCTAATCATGTGTAGGTATAGAGAGCTGAAATTAAACTGAAGCTCCCTGCCTTTTTAACATGCTCTTTTATGTGGAAGAAAAACAGTTAGAATACATTCCATAGTTAAAAATATTAGCATTGTTGGAGCCTTAAGATACAGGTTCAGTGAATAAGTTTTTGGAAAAACAAAGTGATGTAATTAGGCTGTATATCCATTGCTCTTTGTGCTGGTCTTCTCTTTCCTCTTTCCACAATGAGGTCCGAGGCAGGGCTTTAATCTTACCATCTGACAGCTGTGTACTTTTATTTAAATCAGCTGGAACCTAAGATGGCATTGACAGCATTCCTTTCAACAGAGGCAGGCGTTTTAGTGGGAGTAAATTATTATAAAACTACAGGCTTCCTCAGTCAGCATTTTAAAAAAAAAAAAAAAAAAGGTGAGGGTGAAAAGACTATTATTATGCTTGCAGTGTTCAGAAATCCAAGAAATGGTTTTTTAGATCGTGTGTTGTTTTTGTACTCACAGAATACTGTGTGCATTTATTTGGCTTCTCTGGGTCTTTGCAAAGGTGTCTGGTTTTTTTCCTACACAAACATCTGTAGTTTCTCTTTTCAGGTAGAGCAGTAATTGGCCTGTATCAGTCTCCCGAGGTCTGCTTTACAGAGGCAATTTGAAATGAGTGGGAGTACTTAGTGACTCTGAAAATCAGAACTTTTTTAAAGGGTTTCTGTGAGTTTCAGTGTTTAGCCATATATCTGTCTTTACAAGCTGGACTTGTGGAAAATGGAGGTTGCGCTTTTGATGTGGAACAACCTGGAGTCCTGTGTTCCAGTATGCTCTCCAAGTAGCACTTCTTGCTGCCCCTCTGAGCATGCAGCAGTGGACTGGATAAGCCATTTGACTGACCCAGTAGGGCATTTATTATGTTCTTAGATGAAAAGGAGAGCCACAAATAACAGCTGCATAATTGTGCTCTGACACAGAGTAATTTTATCAGGACAGGAGGATGTAGAATCATAAAACTAGAAACTGATTTTTAGAATGGACAAATAGTTTCATGAAAAGTGTCAGAAGTGGTTTGGCTTTTTATAAATCTCAAGAGATGTTATTTTAATAATTTAAGGCAAAACTCTGTTGTAACTTGAGTCAGCTATCATCTCAATGGGTAATTCAGTGATAAAAATGCTGAAAACTTCCTGCAAGAAGGAAAAAAGGCGAGTTTCAAGGATGTTGATAAATTTCCTTTATAGGAAGCTTGTTAAGGAATATGTCAATAGCACTTGATAAAAATTTATGCAAGCTTTTGTGCAGATGACACAAACATTTCTTCAGTGTCCATAATTTTCCTGTCAAAAAAAGGTGACACTTCAAAAATAAGGGGAACTGGAGGAGAAGGAGGAACGCAAATTGAAATTGAGTACTTGACTAGAAAAGTATGCAGAAATTCCACTGTATGTAAAAATATTCACTGTGTCTATTTGGAACAGTCCCTAATATTGCTGTTCTTTCATAGCTGAACTTGGAGATTATGATCCTGCTGAACACGTACCTGAACTGGTGTCTGAGTTCAGGTTTGTTCCCACTCAGACTGAAGAGATGGAACTGGCTGTTTTTGAGAAGTGGAAGGAATGCAGGTACTAGATCTTCCAATGAATGCTACCCAGCTGCTTGCACTGATTTTCTGTGAAAAGAATGTATTAAAAAGATGCTGCTGATGATTCTTCGGTGGTTTTGTTCAGAAATACAATTTTAATATGGTTCTGTTGTACTTTGTAAGAGGATATCATGTGAAAAATTAAGCTTTTCAAAGGGCTGAGTAAAACGATGAGGTACAAAATATTTAAATGCAGTATTTTTTGCAGCAGTTGTTTCAGATTAAACCTTACAAAAGTGACCGTGATATTCATGAAAGCAAACAAGTATCAGCAGTGTTTAGGTTTTTCACAAATTTTCACAAAGTTCTTTCCCTCTTTCCTCATATACAGTTTTCCTTTCTGGCTTTTTCAGGCATCTGCCTAACAGCAAAAATTTTATTTCAGGGGGCAAACACCAGCGCAGGCTGAAACTAACTACTTGAACAAAGCTAAATGGCTGGAAATGTATGGTGTAGACATGCACATAGTGAAGGTATGTTTAACCACAGCATGGTGACCTTTGGAAATGATAATGTTAGCTTTGTGCTATGTTTCATCATGGGTTTTACTTTGAGGGGGGAGAAAAAAAGGAATATTGTACTTATGCAATCTCTGTGACAAGTGATCTGGCTTTGTGTCAAATTACATTCTTTGGTATATGTTTCTAGAAGGTATAACATTAACCCAGGCATATCTGCTCTGTGTTAAATATGTGATTGGTGTAGCAACATGTACTACAGTTTGTATTTAGACTTAGAGTTTTGTGTAAAATCATAGTAATTAAAATTGGCTGGGGTCCAGTCATCTGCCAGCTGAAGAATTAAAAGTAAAAATAGATCACCTGTGGAGAAGGAAGTGCAGTGAACTGCATAAGGAGGTCCTTATTACACAGACAAATCAAGAAACTAATTTTCTGCTTCAGTCAGCCTTATTGAAGAGTTGTAAACAAGAGAAATCCATTGCATAAGATCATCAAACACGAGAGTTTTGTTGTATAAGATAAGCAGATACGTGTGAAATTGTAACACTGGACAAATAAACTACATGAATCACTAGGGTAAATTGGATAAGGGGTCAAACACCAAAATTAATATAATCTTTTTTTTGGTGGCAATTAGGCAAGAGATGGCAATGATTACAGCCTGGGACTAACACCTACAGGAGTTCTTGTCTTCGAAGGAGACACAAAGATCGGTTTGTTTTTCTGGTAAGCTCTCTGATTGTACCTTAAAATAGAATTTAGATTTTTACTCTTTTAATTTCCTTTACAGTAACAAAAAAAAAAATTGTTTGGTATATGAGAGCACTGTGAATATTATGTACCTTCTCAGCGAGTTACTCAGAGTTCCTGCAGTGAGTTAGACAACCTGCACCTTCTGTTCATCTTGCAGGCCAAAGATAACGAGGCTTGACTTCAAGAAGAACAAACTCACTCTGGTTGTTGTTGAAGATGATGAACAGGTAGATAAATATCTGTTTAGTTCCATCTCAGTTTTGGTTATACAGTATTAGTTTACATATTCCTGATCTCTTTATTTAAAAATTTCTGAGAATTAACATGGATGCCTGCAAGATTTTTTTTGTTGCGACATGGAGGTGAGGAGGGAAATGAAGGGACTTAAAAAATAAATGGGCTTAATTAATTTTTTTCTCACCCATTTTTAAAAGCAGATTACCTTGTGAAACTAGACCAGATACTTTGGTAACAGTGTGCATTTCACAAGAACGCTTAGAAAAAGGCCACATGTAGTAGAATTAATTCCTTAAGCAGGTTCCAGAATTATTCCCAGAGGAAAGAGATTACATAGAGCTGAGACAATAAAAAAGGGAGCATTGGTAATTTGAGGAAATCCGATTTGGAAGTGAAAGCGTGTTAGCCTGATTGAGAAGTACCTTCCTACTGTAATGGTGTCTTTAATTCATAGTTATTCAGAGGTTTGACTTGTTAAACATATGGGCTCTAGCCCTTTCCAGCTTTAGACAACAAAACAGTTGCTCATCAAAGTTTCTGAAAAGGTTGATTTTTCTGCCTAAAATATCTTTTAAACATACGTTTCAGTGTTCATGGAACCCAAATTTTATTTGGGTTGCATGGAATAGTAGCTTTGACTTATTTAGGCCCCTTGTAAGTTGTCAGTGTGCTTTGTGTGCATTAAGGGAAAGGAGCAGGAGCACACTTTTGTCTTTAGACTGGATCATCCCAAGGCCTGCAAACACTTGTGGAAATGTGCAGTGGAACATCATGCCTTCTTCCGGCTCCGAGGTCCTGTCCAAAAGAGCTCAAGTCGATCAGGCTTCATCCGGCTGGGATCTCGATTCCGATACAGGTCAGTGTCATCTGCCATTTAGCACATACCTCCTGTCAGTTATTGCTGTTCCTGGATTATGCATGAATACAGGAGAGAACTTGGTTTTCTTTCGTCTGGGACAGTGAGGCTTGCAAGCTGAGTGAGTTACATTATTGGTTTTATTAAATCATAGGGATTTTCCTCCTGCATTTTCTGATTTATCTTGGTGCTTTTGGTCAGTGCAGTGGGAAACCAAAGGTTTCTCAAGGTTTATGTTCCTTACTTGGCATATATAGTACATTGTGTTTTAGGGATCACTTTATCTTGAAAGGCCACACTTTTTTAAACATAGAGGATGGATGATTGACTTGCACAGCTCGGGACATTGCAAGTTTTTTGGCTCTTGAGTTCCTGGCTGTTTTAGTGGTGGCAATGCTTCAGAAGCCTCAGATAATGCCTATTCTGTGTTAGGCACTGCCACTGCAGGTAACAGTCTTCCAGATGGCTGTGCCTCCAGAGTAGCCTGCAGGATGGTTCCCCCCCAAGACCTGGTGAGAACATGTAGAAGGGGATGGGGCATGACCCCAGGCAGTGTGCATATGTTTTTCTTCCATTTCCAACAACTTGTAGCAATACCATGTATTCTCCTTCAGAAGAGGTCAGTGGTACCAAGGAGTCAGCAGAACATGAGACTGCCACTGCCAAGGGAGTACAGTCTGGCCAAACTCGGGGAAAAAGTACTTATCTGGGAACAAGAACATGTAGATGCTGGTCTTTAGTCCTGTTATTTTTCTGTGTGACCTTCAGCATCATTGCTTAACCTGTACTCTCTCCTGGCATTTTCAGCCTCTCCCAAACCTCATGCATTGTGACCACAGAAATATGCAAAGGGCAAGTGTGCTTTTATCAGCAGCTTAGTGTTTAAGGAGCCATTGCTTCAGCCATTTGTCTTGGAAAAATGGAGGGAAGATGAGAATGTTGGTTAAACTCTTTCCCTCTTTTGTGAAAGGCTTTTGGAAGTGTGAAGTTTGGGGTGTTTTTAATAAAACTGGCATCAGATATTAAGCTACGAATTTAAAGTAGAGGTATGATGTTTTGATGAACAGTGTCTATTCCATCATTAAAAATAAATGATTTATTGCTTTGTACTTTTACGTGGCACTGTTAGTGGGAAAACAGAATATCAAACCACCAAGACCAACAAAGCCAGGAGGTCAGCATCCTTTGAAAGACGGCCCAGCAAGAGATATTCAAGACGAACACTGCAAATGAAAGGTAGAAGAACTTCCATTCTGAGAAGTATAATACAATATGAGAATCAGGTCATCATCTCCTTTAAAATTTCTGTGTAGAAATTCTTCTGTTGCTGTTTGCCCTTCTCTTGAATTTTCAAAATTAGTTTTCCTTAGACTTATTTAGGAGACCCCATGTATTTATTAGAAAAAGCTTGTGTCCAAAGCATGTCATTCTAGCTTGCCTTGCAGGTAAAACACCTGTGAAGATTGCACAGTAGGTCTCAGTATTAAGATGGAAAACTTGGGTCCAGGAAACACTGATATATTAATGATGATATTTGAAATTTATGAATAGAGCTAAAAATTTTTGTCATTGAGATTTTTTTCATTGTTGTTGGGATTTGCACTCTGTTGTCACAACCTGGGAGCATGTGATACCTTGCCTCTTATTCCCACTCTTGTGCAGGTCAAGTGTGACCGCTGTGTCTGCTTTCATATACTTGCTTCAGTCTGACTCTTCGGTTGGCTCTTCAGATTTTAAATATGATTTTCCAATTCAGTGTTTTGTTTTTCAGACATTATACCTGGGATGCATGTAAAAGGATGCATGCAACTTTTGCTCTTTTGGTTGCATACTTTTAGACAATGATAGGCTATTTTTATTAATCATATACTTAATATATAACTGATAACCAATTATAAATTAAATTTTAATTGACACTTTGTATTTTTGCAGCACATACTACTAAACTGGAAGAAACAAGGTAAGATGCATTTCAGTATTTGAATTTCTCTGATGTTTGCCACCCTTAATTGAGCATGTGTCTGCAGAAGGAGGATATAGAGAGTGATAGCCTCTTAACTGTGGTTTTGCCATGGGTATTGTTTATTTGCTTTACATAAAACTTACTGTTCAAAGCAAAGGTCCTGTGTTGTTGTCACATAGGCAGTTATGCCAGCCTTGCTTACTAGCAGACAGAGAAGCTTGTTAATGACTAGCTGTGATTCTTGCTGTACATGAGCTGTAGTTCTGTGTGCTGCCATGTAAAGAGATCAAGTAAAAACGTGTGAGAATGTCTTCCTTCTGAAATCTGCCTGCTCTGGCTGTGCGACTGAAATACATCATAAAGTGAACGTCACAAGGCGAAGACAGTAAAATAAATATTTGAAATAGGGTAATGGTTTTACAGTCTGTGGAATACTTGCATTTATTTTTATATACTTAAGCATTTATTTTCATGTTCAACATTGAAAGGGGGAGGCATTTTGATTCTTTATTTCTATACCAAAAGTCTTCCTGGATGTGTAGGTTCATATTTGCTGCTGCAGTGTAAATTATTCATATGTATCTGAATCACACAGTTTTCCTACCCTTCCTTAAGGGAAGAGGGGAAACCAGCCTAAAAGGAACTACCTGGTAGTGAAGGAACTAAGTCACTCCGTTCTGGTTTCTGTCCTTTGCCATAATAGCTTCTGAATATTACAATGGTCAATAGCAACCGTACTATTTTTTTAAAAGTAGATGCTCGTGGATGTTAAGCAGCATGATGAGCTGGGTAAGGAATGTTGAAATAACATTTCAAAACAACATGCTTAATACAGGTGGACATTTTCTGTTTGTAGCAGCAGGAATTGTTCTTGCATGAGAGGAGACGTAGCGTGGGGACAAGGCTGCAGTTACTCTCTGTGACCTCCTGTATTGTTTTTTATTTTTATGAAATGGGAAAGTATTCTTCCAAACTGATTGTCCTTAAAGTGCTTAAAGATCCTCCGTGTGCAAAATGTGACTGTGTGATTAATGAGTACTCTCATCGTGCTATGCTGTCGTGCCCTTCTCCAAGTTTCAGCCTGCTTAGGTCATTCTGAGAGTGGGAAGAGAGACTTCATGTGCAGTTTCTCCTTCTGATAAGACTGCAGTCTCCTGATCTGCACCTAGGTGTGGCACTGTTGTTAGTCTCCATGGCAAGCTGTGCCATTTCTGAAACTCTACACTCCAGTGTTGCTAATTGAAATGCATCATGAAAGATGTATGTTGTTCCATTCTTTTGTGTTAACTCAGCACAGGGGAGTGTACTACCCAGTAGGTATTGTTTAATATTTCTGTTAAATGTGCACTGTTCTGTGGTGTCCTCCACATTCTCTCAATAGAGAAGGGATGAAGTGGGCAACAGGCAACTTCAGCTGTTGACATTATGGTGTTTTGGATAAAATAATTCTGAAGAGTCACTGAAGTAGATACAGAAATCTGTTTGAGTTGTCAGCTTGCCAGGTTGGATAGCTGTTGTCCAGACCATAAATCAGCAGATTAATGGGTCGTAGGAGACTGGAATCTTTTTTTAAAAGATTAGAAGTCTGGGGAAGAAGTTTGCTTTGCATGATTTATAATGCATAGTTATTGTATAAGGTATAATGCTTTTAAGTCTCTCAAAAACATGAAATGTCTCTTGCAGATTCAGAAATCATCAAGAATAGAGATATGGGTATTATTTAATTTATCAAGTACAATAAATATTTAATAACATAAAATTATTATTAATGATGTGCTGAGCTGCTGTGCACATAAATTTGAATAGCTGATTTAAGTCCATTAGAGGTTGTATGCAGAAGAAACTCATTAATTTTCCTGATAAACTTTGCGATGTGAAACTTCGAATCAGAAGGCTTCTGGTTATGGAACAAACATAGTATCAACAGCATGAAGGTGAACTTCCAACAATGTCATATTTTGGGTGTTTAACTAAAACAATGTCATTTTTGCTTTAAAAATGCCCCACTTCACTGCTGAACTAGGAAGGCTTTTTAAACCAAACTAGTTTAGGAAAGGAAGAGGACAAACCAGAAGAGTTACAGATAAACTACAGCTTGAACAAAATAAAAATAATGTGGTACCCTTAGTTACCTAGAACAAGTCAGCTGAGTTAAAGCGTAAGTATTTAAGTTTTCTTTTTGAGAACAATTAAATACTTTGCAAATATCTTTGTTAGACTTTGTGTTTCTTTTTGAAAATCCTTACAGTTCGACCAGCCTATGAAAGCAGTTTGTTGATCTGATTCTGTTTTAACTTGTTCTTGTCTTTCAGTAGTGCAAACAATGCTGTTATAAGCCAAACTAATGGATCACAAGTAAGGACTCTCTCTCTCTCTCTCTCTCTCATTAATTCTAAAGGTAGTGTATCGTGTTTTAGTAGATGTGAGAATTTTGTTATTTGCTCTGAAAATCCAGGGGTTGATCAACTGAAAGTTACAAACAGTTAACCACTAAATGGCACATGAAGAAATGACTGCTAATTGACAAGCAGGGTAATTGATTAATTTAACTGGACTAAGGAAGATACACCATGGCCCAGTACCCTAGAAACTATGCTATTTATAGACACAGATTTTCATGGGTGCAGCAAGTACTTTTATGTGAGAGTTGTTACTATCCAAAGCACATTAATTTCTATATGCTAATTAAAATTTAAAAAAGAAGGGCACAGTTCATCAGCACCCATGTTGTTCTGGTAACAGTATTTTTTTTTTCTCTGAAAGAGGGGAATGCATCTACAAATTAAAGAATACATTATTAGCAAAAATTCTTTGTTTTCTGAAATTGAGAAGGAAATCAGAGATACCTGTCTCTTCACTACCTGTACACAGAATATCATGTTTCACTGAAAAGGGCTGATGTTACTGTAAAGTAACTCTGAGTATAAAAAAAAAAACCAAAACCAAAAAAACAAAACAAAACAAAATAAAAAACAAAATAAAAAAACCAGAACTGGGAGTTTGGAAAGACAGGCTTGCTGTCTGGAGCATTTCAGATGGAGAGCGCATATCTGGGTCACATATCGGTGGAAATGAGATTTTGGGTTGTTTTAACATTAAAATACTCAATCTCACTGATAGTTTGCTACTCTGCCCAGTCTTTTGCCTTCTATGCAAAAGGAGTGTGTTTTTTTCAGGAGCTGTTAGGCTTCAGATGGCAGCCCAAAGGCCTGCAACACAAAAGTGCCAGTCTTTATTGCAAAGGTTCCTAGAGAAGGAAAGCATTACTGCATGAATTTGTAAAGGACACAGCAGGCCATAGCTTTTTATCAGAATCTTTGAGAAGCCTTGGATTCACTGTGATCCTCCTCCTCACTGTGTGCAGTGCTGGAAAAGACTGGGCATAGGTATTCAGTGCTATGGAACTAAGGGAAGGCAATGGTCTTGGCTTTAATTTGGTGCTTAAGAGGAAGTGGTGATATGTTTTCTTCTCTTCAGTGTGTCATCGTTTCATTAATGTGTGTGTAATAACTTGTTTATATTCTGTCTCCAAAGAGCTGGAATGCAAAACCAAACCTACCTGTCCTGACAGTGGTTCCTTCTGCCCCAGTCTTAGTGGAGATAGAAAACCTCCCAAGGAGTCCAGGAGCCAGCCAGCAAGACAAGAAGTGGTATGTTCTGCTTTTCTGGAAATGAACTTTATTTGCTTATGCATGATTGAAGTAGCTGCTCCTTTATCTGTACTTAAATAAGCTGCTATCCCTGTATCTTTATGTAAATTGAGAATCAAGTTGGTGATCATGCAGCTAATTTTTTCCTAAGAATTATGTGTGGCTGAGTCACTGCCAACCAAAAGAAAATTTTTTCAGGTGCTGAAGAAATTATTAAATTAGGAGTAGCATTTTCAAATCTTGGAGAGAGCGGAGTCCTTTTCATTTGCCACAGTACTCTTTGTAACCCTTTGCTTGGTGTCATGGGCCCAGGGACTTACCTTGATCCTCAGGACGATACAGAATCTTGAAAACTGGTATCCTTGTGAATCATCTTTTGAACCTTTTGAAATAGGCAAGCTGACTTTTCTCATGATCTTGGGAAGAATGGGAGCTTGAGGAAAACAACACAAGCTGAAGATAAGAGCTTTGATTTCTTGTGATCAGAGTATTTTTTTTATGGATTGGATGCATCTCAAAATGAGGATGATTTGTTTGAAGACAGATAAATGTACATATCATTTATCTTTTCTTAAACTAATTCTATATTACAAAGCTATTCTCAAACCAAAACTGACATATATCAACCCAGTACTTGTGCACTTGTCAACTTTTTCAGCTTCTTGTGCCTTCAGAGGCAGTATGGCTTATCCTAGAAGGATAATTCTGACTTCTGCCAGACTCATCAGGAGCAGTAGCAGTGGAATGGAGTGACACAAAAGCTCTTATCCTAAGCAGTTTCAGCCCTCAGGAGAAAAAGTCCTTCTGCCATTGTCAGGCATATGAACTTGCTTTGCTTCAGTATCTCTTAGAAGTAGATAATACCTATTTCTAGCAGTGCAATGACAAATGTAATTTATTTTCATAAACTGTATTCATTTAAAGACTTTTAATACTATCAATTTTGGATGATAAGGGGGATGGTGATTCTGCTTTGAGTTGCGTTTTATTAAAATTTCAATCAGAACATATGATCAATGCTGTTTTTCTTTTGCCCTTGATTTATCTAGTATCTGAAATATGTGCTTGTCTGTGGTGGGATCCTGTTGATCGCTCGATTCCTTCCGTGGTGGTGGGTGAAAGGTGGTGGTCTCTTTATTCTTCAGCATTCTCAACATGGTTTTATTTTTATTCTTTTGGCCTAATTGCAAGATGAGTGCTAAAAGCCTGTATTTCCTTTGGTGGAAATGTTTGACTCTTGCTCCAAGCAGCTCTCCTTGGGTGTCTGACTGGTGCTACTGTTCCTGCTCGTATTTGCAAGGCTGTTGTTGCATGTTGAAATTCCGCTGCTTTTGTTCTGAAGCAGAGAGGGCTCTAGAGCCAATCTGGTTCAGTTTTGGGTTTGGTATGCCTGTTTTAGGATTGAGAACTTGAGTCTGTCTGTCGTAATATTGTCAAGGAATCCAAGCTAACGTGCCAGCTGCTGCAGGATGTAGCCTTTGTATAGAGGAGTGGGAGTGAATGTGAAATACACCTGCATGTAACCCAAAACAACATGTCATAAAGAAGACAAGCATCTTGGCAATTGATGCATTTTAATGGAGAGTGTAGTGCTTGTCCTGCAAATGTGTTATTTCTTTGAGACATATAATTATTATTGAACGTAGTTGTCTTCTGGTTTTATTGTGTTCACTGGAAACAGTCCTGCCTGTAATAAAGGGCAAATCCAGCTGTAGGAAGAAGACAACAGTTGCAGTTGAGTCAGCAGTTGAGCTATGTTCTGGTTTCCTAGATGGGAAGTGGGATTACGTTAATATAATTGCCAGAACATATGTACTTACTGCCGAGGGCTGTGACTTGGCTACTGCACCTGCAAGGGTATCTTGGTGCTGCTAACAAGACCTCCTTTCAGCTGCTACTGTCTTTAATTGGCCTGTTTCTGCATGAATTATCTTTGCTTTCTGTCAGAAAAATAGTCTTCTTTTAGAGAGAGCTTGCCAATGACTGTTGAGAACACCAAAATCTTTTGGACTGTGGATTTTCTAGGTAGTTAAATTGAAGGGGTTTAAAAGTAAGGTCCCGACCTCATGGGTTTCTGTACTCTGCTTGGCAGATACCCATGCTGGGTACCTTGCAGCTTAGATCCCTTATAATGTTAATGTTTCCTTTAATTTAAAATGTTAATGCTGCAGCTGCCAACAGCAATTGTGCCAGAGTGTAGTACTTTGCCAGATAAGAAGGATTTTAGTGGGGGTTTTTTGATTTTTTTTTTTTGATTTTGCTCCATTCCTGTAAAATTGTCAGTACAGGAAAGCTGTACTGGTCTGCAGGATCTGAAAGTGATCTGGAGTATTAGTTGCAAGTCTGGGAAGCCTAGAACATGATCTGTGTCATTCTGAGTTTAGTCTTTTCCCAAGAAGCTCTTTCTGGGCCCAGATGGGACAGGAGACAAAAGTTTAATAGCATCGTCCTTATTGTGGAATAAGTGGGCGAATTTTTTCCATTTTTGTTTGTTTGTTTGTTTTTTGTTGCTGTTGGTGGTGGGTTTTTTTGGTTTTTTGTTTTTCTTTTTTTGCTTACTGGTGGATGTAGCTTTTCCTGAACCACATACATGACAGAAATGGGAATATAATGTAACAAGCTGTTGAGGATTGGACCCTCAGTGTTCATGGGTCACTTCCTCATCGTATTTCACGAAAACCAAAATTTTGAATTTGCCCGTGGGTGACCTTTATGTAAATCCTGTCTCTTTTCTAAAAGAAGACTATCCCTGACTGTTAATCATTTACTGCTGTTGTGAATCCTGCATGCTTTCCTGCTTCCCTGCCTTTACACATGTGATCTTCCATCTCATGCTCTGGTTGCTTGGCTGTCCTGGAACATGAGAAGGTGGAATTTGAGCTGAAGGCTGTCTGCCTCTCTATGTGAACAGCAACAGTCTTTCCACTTTGTTTAGATTTGACTCATTAAGTAGAGTCTTTTACATTAAACTGAAGGAATACTTCTGGGTTAGGAATGCCCTTGCTTCAGTAGTTTGTGAAGTGCTTTTTTGCAAGCACTTTTTTGATACCTGACTGTATCTTTGCATCAGCCTCTTCTAAAATGTACCAGTGAAGAATCTTAGTGCTACACAGACAGCAGAAAACAGATCATTGCCCACTTTTAAAGTATTTTAAAATTCAGCTGATTGAATAAATGACTTATTCTTGCTGCCTTGGAGATCCTTGTGCCTAAAGCCTTCCAGTTTTCTAGTAAAGGGCTCCTGCATAAAAATATTTTTGAAAACACTGTTCAAAATGATGAGTGTTCTCCCTCACTCTTTTTTCTAGCTTTTGAAGGACTTTATTCCAGCTGTAGTATAGACTAGCCATAACTGTTCATGTCATTTCTGTGGATTTGATTTTAAGAATTCAAAATTTAAAATTTCCAACCATTATGCCTTCATATGCAAAATTAGAAAGCAAGGTCTTAGTTTTATGACCTTTTGTAAAATGGTCCTTTTCCAACTAAATTTATGTTAGTCTAAGTCATAGCTGCCGTCAGTTTCTTCAGTAGTATTAGTCCCTTAGTCACCTGAATTGTGAATGATTTCTTTGCTCTACTGGTTTTTTCCTGCACAGTAATGCTCATTTTTCCAAGTTTCTATTCTCCTTTTTTTTTAAACTTGCATTAGAAGCTGCTTTTTCCAGTGACTTTTAAAACTGATATTCCTTATAGATGTCTGTTTCTGGTGTACATTTAGAGCTGCCACTTAAACTTGGTTTCTGCAAATAAAACATGCTGTATATTTGGGAGGTCTATTCCTCCATCACGTTATTGTCTCCTATCTGCAAAATGCACACGGCTCTTGCTCATTTTTGTGAAGCACTTTGAAATACAAAGTGCTTTTCATTTGGTAAGTGTAGGCAATGTATACATGAGAGAGCTTAACTTGTCATTTCAGACTTGGGCAAAAATGTGCATGATACTGTGCAGAAAAGGAGTTTATTTGGCAGTGTCCTCATGCACACGTACACTTGCATGCCTCGTCCTTCAGCATTTACCTCCCAGCAACGCCTTTTTTCCTCCTCTTTTCACACCAACCTTCTTGTCTTTACTTTTGCTTTACTTTTCCACCCTCTTCCTCCTCAGTGCCCATTTACTAATTGTGCCCCCTCCCGCTCCCCAACACTCCAGGCCCTTTGACGCTGCCGACCGGTGTCTGCGTGGTGGAAGCCCGTGGGAGGCGTGGGCCCCGCCGAGGACCCGCGGCGCGGACGGACGGTGCCCCGCGCTCGTCCACGAGCGCAGCGCGAGGAACACGGGGACGCATAGCGGTGCTGGGACCTGTGCTGTCCAAGCCACCATGACCAGCCTCTGAGATGTGGGCCATGCTGGAGCTTGGGACTGCTTCCCAGCAGAGCCTGGGAATTGCCTCTTGAGCTGTCTCTGAGATAAGGACAACGGACCCAAAGCTGACTGTAGAGGGGGAAAGAGCTTTATGACAAAGGCTCTGCGTATTGTGCTGTTGGTATTTAGCCTTTAAAGAAAAAATAACATATAGACCAGAAGCCACACGTCACTCGTACGTTAAAAACAGTCTATATTTATCTATATACAGATAGATAGATCTTTTAAATTGTGTCAAGGTTTTTCTTAACCATTGAAAGATCTATTTTTTCAGCTGGGTTTATCATTGAGAGCCATACAGGAAGTCACATTTGTTGTAAAACTGCACATGAAACTAGTGGGTATAGAGGCTGTAACTTTTGACCCATGATTGTGTGAAAATAGCCAAGATACATGGTTGATCTGAAGACTAACCTTTTTTTTCTTTTTTTTTTTTTCTCCCAGTAAGACCTCTTCTGAAAAATATTGTTTGGAAATGGAATAGAATCATTCTCATTTTTTAAGAATAAAATTATCAGAATTCCCGAAAAAGCAAAAGAGTAAATTTTTTTTTTTTTGCTTTCTAGAAAATTTTCTTTCTTTTTTGTTGCTGTGCTCCAACTGAAAAGAAACAGAAGGATTTCCTGACAGCCACCAGTTCTACCATATGATTCACAAGGTTAATTGTTAAGTCAGAGGTTAAGACTCTAGCTTGATGGCTCATTGGTTTTCTTGGGGGCCTTTAGGCACATAAAGAATGAACCTTCACTCTTGAATATACTGTGTTTTCATGAGTTTTCTGAAGTCAGCTGCTTTTACGTTGCAGTATTCTTTACCTATTAAAAGGAAAAAAATATTAAAAGTTGTTGTAGAGGGCTTTTAAAATTCATTTATGTTTGGCTTTTAGGATAAAGGTGTTTGAATGATTTTCAAATTGTTTCACTACATTTCAAATTGCCACAGAGCCCAGAAATGCAAAAACATACAGTTACTGTATTTTGAAGGTTGTGTTTCACAAACTAGAATGAAGTGTTTTGCTTTTCAACTAGGAAATTAAAACCCACACCACTTGTAACTGACAGCTTTCTCAGTCATGTTATGCATTGAATGCTGTGTGGTACATACTAATATCAAAATTATGTCAGGAAAAAAGGAGAGAGAATGCAGCAGCTACTCGCTAACTGTCCATAATCCCTGAGCATGTAATGACTTCTGTGTGGTTTATTACTGGGTTGACAAACCTTTCCATGCACTACAACCCTTCATTATTCCTATATTCATAATTATCTATATGGCTTGAACTCCTGGTATCTTTTATTAGCATTTCCCTTAGAGTATTTGTTAAATATACTGGTAAAGTTGATTCTGAAAACAGAAGGCCTGGCACTTACTCCTGTGAAGAGTTCAAAATACCCCTTTCTGTGTGGGTTATTAGAAGACTGTGGAAAGCTAATGCCCTTTTCATTCTTGGGTATGGCAAACTGACTGTTGTAGAAGTCCTGCTTTTCTTGGGAGGCCTTTGGCAATTTCCCTTATGATTGGTGGGACAGTTCATCAGTGTTCTTGTAAGAAATGTCAGAAATTCTGTGCAGTGATTCAAGTAGTATAGCCTGTGCTTTTCATTTCCATAGTTTGGCTGTTTATGAAGCCTGCATGGTAGTCTTCCTGTGGGTGCTCTGAAGAGAGCGAAGAGTCTGGGTGTCCTTCAGTGATGTAATGCTGTTTGGAGAACTTGTCTTTTGTGCCTGCAAATTCAGGGGCTGAGGGTCTCCTCAGTGTGACTTTCCTCTTGTTTGACTGCCTGTCTCAGGGTGGCTGAGTAGGTGTTATGGTGGGTCTAAAGGCAAGATGGGATCAATTCCTGCTTGAATCTTGGCTTCCTTGAGTCCACTTAAAATTCATTTAGTTTCACTGAGGCTCTGCCATGGTGCAGGGGTGAAGCTGCAGTGTCTCACCCTGTTTGTCCTTGCTACCTCAGCCAGTTCTCTATCCCACGGTGCAAATGCCAGTAAGTTTTTGTGCAAACTGTAGTCACCTCAGTGTAAGCAGTATGCAGCTTTCGGAGGATACTAGATATTGAGTGTGCTGTTTGAGTATGCTGTCACATTTTAAGACTGTAGTTACCTGTAGCAGGCAAGTTTTTGAATCAGCTCTCATGTTTGTCTAGTAAATATTACTACAGTTGTCATGGGGAGGAAAAGGCTACTGTAATTATCTCAGCAGTTTTCTAATTAAAATAAATTCCATTTTTCACTCATTTTCACTGCTACAATGCTAAGAAAGGAATTAGAAGATTTAAGCACAAAGAAGTGGTTTTGGTGTCCTATATCACTTCTCTGATGTGGAGTTCATGGGAACTTAGGCCAAGTTTGTTCAACATGCCATGGTTGTTAGCACATCTCTGTGCTGCAGGCAAAATCTGAACCGTCGTATTAAACAATTGGGACCCTATTTTCAAAAAGCTGTCAGAAAATAGGAAGAAAATTGTTGTCTTCGTGTGAAGATTAGAAAACATTTTCACTTTCACGCCTCAGAGGTATGGGATTCAGTCTCACTTCCTTAGTTGCCATAACTGGAAGAGCATCTATTCCTGTCTGTTACTTGTAACAGTTGAAAGTCTCTGTATTCATCATTCGCCCTTTGCAAGACTGTCTGCTGCTTGTCATGTCAGTGGTGCAGAGAGGCTGCACAGTAGGTTGAAAAGTTTCCCATTGTTTGCTTTGCTAGTAGCTTCTTATTCCACTAAGAGAATCAAGCAAGTGACCTCAGTTTGCCTCTCAGCAATTAATTGTCTTAAGATGATTCGTACATTATTAGCACTAAAACGGTGGTATCCTGTAATCTGTTTCAGAGGTATATATTTAACATTGGAAGGATTCGTTTGGATGCTTGAGCTGGAGGGGGAGGAGTTTTTTTCCTGGAGCCTCTAGTGACAACAGGGCACGGCTTCCAGATTCCAGGGGCTGGAGAGAGGCATGGGGCATTAAACTGTTAGTGGTAGGGGAGAAACTGGTCTAAACTGTCCAGTAGGAAGCATCTCTTGTCTGTGCATAAGGGTAAGTTCTGTTTTGGTGGGCACTTGCTTGGTGCCATTCTTCTCAAATTTGGGATGGGACTTTCAAAAGTGCTAGATTTTTCTTATATACACTTTGGCTGCAATATTATTTTAATAAGGTAATTGTTAATTGCAATGAGCAACAATCAACCTGCAGATGTGTGCACAGGCCATCTGATTTACCCTTGTGTTCTGCTGCAGTTGTCATTCCTGTGTTTGTTAGTTTGCTGTTAGGAGAACTTTAGCTGTTCCCAGACTTGGAAGAGATGAGATTCCTGAATTCTGGCATAACAAACATCATAATACAATTTTTCCTTTTATAATTGTTTTTCTTTGTTTATTGAAAGTACAGCTTGTAGGGCAAAATATAGAGTCCTTTCCATCAGAAGGCAAAGGAGGTGAAACAAGTGATCCTGTCAGGGTGCCTAATGTACAGGCTGTGGTTCACTTAAAATATTGTGACTTCTGAGGTTTCATTCACGTCTCTGCCTAAGTTAACAAAACTGAAACTAGTTTTATGTGTGCCTGACAGTGTCAGTGCAGACCTGTGCAGTGCACCCTTCTGCCCTCTGTTCCGCTTGCAAGTGTTGGGTGAAGTGCTGTACAAACAGCTTTTTGTGTACCAACTTCCTTCCCCCTAACTTTCCTTTTTCTTGTGTAAAAGTTCTAAAGGGTATCTTGGTTTTGTTAGAAAAACTTAAAATGTTTGTTTCAAAAAGTGTATTTAATGCATAAAAACTTCCCTGCTTCCTCTTCATTTTTTCCACTGCTATGTGATGACATAGCAGGCAACATGGACCTGTTCTGTTATGAAGTCACTTATGCAGATATAGAATGTTCCCTTTTTCATGTTTTTTAAGCTCACTGAGAGCCAATATCTATTTAGTTACCTGAAACAGTTTTTACAGAATGTGTCTGGTTAGCAGAAGACAGATTGAAAAGAGAGATTGTGTCTGTGTGTGTTAAAAGTTTTTCTTACAGAAAAAGTGGTAACACGATTCTGCCTATCTCTACCCATCTCTCTGCCCTTGCAGCATCGCTCTTGTTGATTTGCTGGACAGCACGGAGCTGCCAGAAACTTGTGTCGATGATGCCGTAGGCCGTCCAGTTGTTGGCTTGGCAACAGGAGATTCAGAAGAGGCTGTTGGTTGCCCTCAGCCTGGCACAAAGGAAACTGCTGCTGAAAAAGCAGACTCTGATCGTAAGCAAATTTACAGTTTTTTTCTGTATTATGGTATGTGGGGTCAGAATGAAATAATTAGGTTACTGTGAGGTTGCTTCCTTACAAAAATGCAAAACTGTTTTAGGAAGCTCCCTTAGATTATATGATATGCATAAGGGCAGTTTTACCCACCACTGGGACAACAAAACAGCTTATTTTCAAGGACTGAGGTACAAGGGAAAACTCAGATCTTTGCTGGATCTCGCTTTAGCCACAAATACAGTGAAGTGCAACCATAAAAGCAATTAACTCCATATGCTTGCTCATTCGCTGTGAGGATGGCTGGGTAGATGAACTCATGGGAGTGCAGAGTGCTGTGATGAGGTGCACACAGTCTGTGGGACTGAAACCTGCACTGAAGCTTGAGCAAGTAGATTCTCCCATCCCTGTGCTTTTTTGCACAACTTCATGTAATTAGTATTCAGGAAGAATGCAAGTTACGAGTCAAAACAACTCCACCGTAATATTAGGAAGATGATCTTTTTTCTGTCTTTTTCAGCATTTGAAGACACATTCCTAAAGCTGAAACAGCTGGAGATGGAGTGCAGCAGCCCGGCGCCAGCTGAGCGTCCCAATGTAAACATAAACATACAGGTACTTGGACTTCATTCCCCCTGGCACAGCCACTGAGTTTTGTTCAGATCATTCTGATAAGTCTTCCACTTACCTTGGTCCGTTTGCAAAATTTTTAAGAATATGAGTAAGTAATACTGGGGGATAGAAAAGGAAATGCAAATGCTTTATTGTATATAAACCCGTGTGTTACAGGGCAGTGAGATAAAGGTGGGAGCAGATGTGCATGTATGCAGACTGCAGCCTGGTGAAATTTTCTAAGAATCAATAGGAGTAAAAGGCTTGAAATGTTTCTTAATTGTCTTTATCTGTAGGTTACTACCTGGATGGTGTTGTGTAGTCCACCCTCTTTTTGAAGGGGTGAGCTGCTTTCCTTGTCTTTTTCAGTTGCCTTTGGTAACCTTCCCAGGAAGTTTCTTCGAGGTGTTGTTTTGAGTCAGTTTTGCTGATATTTGGTCCCTCCTGTTAAGTAACCTGCTCTCTGAAGTAGGTGTTAGTGCTCTCTTGTGTTTACATAGAGAAGAGTGATGTGATTTGATTAAATGTTCTTCTGAACAAGTCGGGCTGCACTTTCACAGGCTGCTGAGCCAAAGTACAGGCTTCACTGCCCTGAACAGGGTGAGAGCTCTCTTCTCCCTCCCTCTTTGCTCTTCCCTCCCCAGCCTCCCCCGGTCCAGGTCCCTTTCACTTCCAGGAATTGTTGCATGTTTGAGTGAAAAAATGTAACCTACAAAATGACAAACAAAATTTCTTTTGCTGCCTTTGAACTTTTTTTTAAAGTGTTGGGTTTCTTTAGATTTTTGGTTTGTTTTTTAAGTTGGTAAATAATGAGTTAAATGGGTTCATGGAAGGGGTCAAAGAAATGCCAGAGCCTTAGTGAAAATAAGTAGTGTTGCTAGAAAGGATGGAGAGGACAGGATCCTCCCTTAAAACTTTGATAGATTTACTGGTTATTATACAAGTGCACCCCTCCAGGATATTCCTCTGGTTTTTTAATGAGCTTTAAAAATGTGAAAATTAGATTTCCCTTACTCTTCTTTCTCCGATGCTAAAGCTTTAGATGCTTTATCACATTTTGGGCAAGCAGAGAGAGTAAAACACCTGGCACTGTTATCTCTGTTTGGACTACCCTCCGTTCCCGGGAAGCCTGAGGATTTATCTTAACTTCCAGTGAAACAGCTGTGATCTTTCTTGCTCCCTCAATAGTAAAAGGAACCAGGTGCCAAGAGAGGTGTTTAGCAGTATGTGTGTGAGCTGATCCCATTCCTAAGCATTTGTTCTCCACTTCAGTGTGAGAGAAGGCTTCTGTGGGTGTTGCTGCAGGCTCTTTGGCTTATGTCCCCTTTAAGGACTGCTGTCAGGGATGCCTTGTGCTCCTCTCTGCTTGGTGAGTGCATTACAAAGATTACCAGGTCTGTAAGAAGATTAGTCAGTAGCCGGTAGGTCCTGTTATGCTGAAACACTGCTCCTGCATAAACGAAAGCAAATGAACACAGTTTATTTAAAAATATTTGGGCCTGTTGAGCTCTGCTTTAGTTCAGACAGAGAGGGAAAAAATGGTTAATTGGTTAATTGGAGAGAAGGGAACAAAAGTGTCATAGTGGTTTTTAAATTGTGGCTGATATATAATAAGCAAGGTAAGATGCCTGTAATGAGCTATTCTAACAAACTGCTGCCATACAGTATAGTCACAGTTACGCAGCTGCTGCCATATGAGGTGCCGAGTAACTTTAGAGGTTACAGATACTGGGGTGGTAGTAACCTGATTAGAGAGGAGGAACATTTGCATAGCAGAGAATTACGTGCTGTATGGATCAGCACTCTGCCAGTATGGGTCTTCTACTGAGTAAAAGAGACTTCAGCTTTCAAGAAGGAAGTGCAAATTATGTTAAGAAAATGTATGGTACATCATCAGTGGGTTTTTTTCTAGAGTAGAAGTGATTGAATAAAACTTTTCAGCCTGTGATGTGGCTGACCAAGAGGTCATTTAAGAGTGGTTGTTTAAAAAAGATACACAGAGATTAGATTTTCTCTACATGCTTTAAATTCTGTGTGTTTCAAATTGCAAAGACATGTAGGTTACGGTAGCACCATATGAGCACACACTTCAGAGAGGAAGGTTAGTGGTTTGAAACGAGTCCTGAAAAGGTTGACCAAAGAAGAACTATTAAAAACACTCTGCTTTCTGCCTTTGAAGGCTGCTTTGGGAAAAATACTAATTTCTGTTTACGGTGTTTGTTGCAAAATGTACCTATTGGCTCTTCTCCTGCACTTACTTTTGTTCTTAATCTATTAGTGACAGAGGTGTGTGCGGTATCCTCTTCAGACTGAACTGCATGGGACTGCAATATATCCACTAAAGCCATGCAGTAAGCTTAGATCCTGGAGCTTGTGTTACTTCAGGGGAATGCAGTTCTCTCTGAAAGTGTGCGATTACAAATTTCAGCATCTCCCTTAAAGTTTACCAGTGCATAAGATACTTACCTATGTATAAACAGTTACAGAACACGAGAGGTTTGGCAAAATGCATTGGGGGAAAGCATTCTCTTTCTGCTTATGAGGGCAGAGCTGCATTCTGAACTAATTTCAGCCTTGTTAATTAAAAATGTTTAACTGTTTTCCACCAGGGGTCAGAGATAGCCTCTGACAATAATCTTTATGTAATTCTGTACTTGCAATCAATCAAATCTTGATTGATTTCTTTGATAGGGAAATATTTATCTAGCTATCCCTGTTCTTCTAGAGAAAAAGAGAAATCTTTTCAGAATGAGGACTAGGAGGGAATGAATGGCTTCATTCTTCACTGCTGCGCACTGCCAAAATCTGTTGGGATGGAAGAATGCAACTTTGTCCTTTCCTGGCTTTCACTACTGCAGTGACCAGATCTGACAAAAGAGAGTAAATGGTTTTAAATACACCAGTGCTTTGCTTTCATCAGCTTCTGAAGTGAAATGAACAATAAAAAGTTCACCCTGTTTGCCTGTGTTCAAAGTCTGCTCCAGAGTCAGAAATGCAAGGACATGAGGGTTTACTTTTTCTGAATTTGTTCTGATCTGTAAATACTTGGAAGTTGCTCCAAAATGTACCTGTATTAGACTCCATCTTCCTGCACAAAGTGATTTTCAGTGGCACCAGGAACACTGCTCAAAAGCAGAAAGGATTGGGATCGCATGCCTTGCTACTGCCTTTAGTTTTTCCTTCCCATTTTACATCTCTGCCCAGCTCTGTATTTTGATTGAAAAATACAGTTTGTCTAGTCCATGGAAACAGCAAACATTTGTAACAAGCTAGAATGATGACAAACCCCAGCAGATTTCTTGTTTTGTGTGAACAATTGAAATGTCTTGTCCTTTAGACATCTTGAGGCTTTATTGGGTGCTGGATGCTTTTCCCTCTAGCTACGTTTTTTTTTTCAAGCACAAAATAGAAAGGATTGAGAAAAATGGATCCCTAATATTGATGAGAATATTTCCTTAGTGGTATGAAACAATTACATTAACATATTGTGTAACATATGTTACTAAACTTCTCAAAAGTAGGAAATCTGATCGTTAATAGACTAGAGTGACCTAATTAAATTGGTTGTTCCGGTGGAGGAAGCTGAGAGGAAGTTAAACAATAGTGGTATTTCAAGCGCCAATGTACTGATGTGCTCAGTTAAAATGATGAGATTTACTGTATTAGTGGAATAATGCATTTGAAATTCTGTGCAGGGACTGTTACATACAACATCTGGTTTGGTGAGGTCCTGTGTAAGGATTTAAGGATTATCACAGTTTGGTACTGCAGCTGTGCAAATAATAATAATTTGATTGCAGTTATTCCAGACTTTTGGCAATTACAGCAGCTTCTCTAAAATAAAAATACTTACATGTTTAAAAATTGTTCATCTTCCTGAATTATGTGAATGTGCCTCTCTTGATATCTGCTAGCAATAGTCATTAGCAGCACTTGGTTGTTCGTCCTCACACCTTTTTATGTTGGCAGCGACCCTTGAATATTTTGCGAAGCTCATTGCTCACTGGGATCAAATATTAAAAAGGATTCTCTTTTAAATAGTCTCATATGATCTTACTTGGATGTTCAGAATGGTCATTTTGGAGGAGGCAAGAAAAGGAAATGCTTTTTCCCCTCTAAATAGACCAAATACCAACAAGTTCTCAGCAGGGTTTCCAGTGAATGAAAAAAGCTGAAAGTGGATGGAGAGCTGAGGGGGGACAGATGTTCACCTCGTTTTCACTTCTCTCCCCTGCGCTCAGTCTATGCAATGGGCTTCATTCCTTCTGGACACACTGCAGTTGGTGCAAGTAGGAGTGCAGCAGGATTGTCCCTGCTCCAGGGAGTGCTGCAGAAATGCAGCACTTGCCTCTAGGGAAGAGCCTGCCTGGACAGTGGCATATGGTGAGGAAAGCAGGACTCTGTCTCCCCCTGCTGAGTCATACCCTGAGAAGGAAGGTCATAAGGTTTAGTTTTCACTCAGTTAATTAACTTCTGCCGCTAATCAAATAGCACTTAGTAGATTGAATGCTTAATTAACATTTTATAATTAAGAAATACAATTCACATAATGAAATATACTGTAGTGAAAGGTATCTCACTTTTATTTGTCTTCATTATGTATCTTGCTGCCAGTTTGCTTGATATAATCAGTGGTGGGAGAGGTAGCTAATGGCACATTAATTAAACTGTTGTTCTAATTTATAAGTATATAATTTTAAAGTAAAAATCTTCCCAATTTGCATTTGAGAGTAAATTATCAACTTTTAATTAGACTATACTGATATGATATATAATGGCCGCTATATTGACCTCCTATCAGTAAACTAGGCTGGAGTTTTAGGATCCACTTTTCTTGCACACTGTATTTTTAGCACAGCATTTGTCATATCCACATTTAAGCATTGTGTGTTGCTGTGACTTCACAACTGAGTTCCCAAATAAAGGAAAAAATTTGCCTTTTCAGTATGAATCTGCTGACTTTCCTCTCACTCAGAGCCTTGTTATTTAGAGTTGTTGATAAACTTCAGCCCAGACATTTTGATGCAGGAACTGTTTCTAATAAACATCTTTTCATGTCTAGGATGAAGTGGTGAAGTTGACAGATAAATGTCTTAACAATGCAGTCGAGAGCCCAATTGTAGCAGCAAAGTGGCTTCCAGCAGATCTCAAAAGCAATATCCTGAAGGCCCAGGCAGAAGCAGGACACAAGGTAAATACTCAACTGTAGGGCTGTGATGCTCTCAAATGTTTTATTTCTCTTCAGTTGCCTGATGTTGGAGAAGGTGCCTTGCAGATAAGGGTGTTCCAAAAGCCTCGTCCAAGGTGGAGTCAGGGAGCTTTTCAGCCCTTCTTCACAGTGGTCCTGTACTGGAACTGTTGCCCAAGGAGGAATCTCCATCCTTGGTGATACTCAACAAGTACCTGGACAAGACCCTGAGCAAGCCCTGATTTGAGTGGTTATTGAGCCAGATAACCTCCGAAGGTTGCCTTCTAACCAAACATTTATTCCATGATTCTGTGACTAAGACTGTGCTTCTTGCATGTTGTAGTAAATTCTTTAGTGAATAACAAAATTTTATTTGGCTATCTTGGAGAATTGTTTTTATTTCTGCATTGAAGTTTTTGCACAGAATTGATGTTTTAAGTCTCTGAGCTGTAGATGAACAGCACATTTTTGTGCTGGAACAGACAGCTGTACTGTGAATCTCAGAACAGACAAAAGATGGAAACAGGTATCAGAAATGTATGTCTGTTCATTTCTTCCTCTTAGGTTGTAAAAGATGACAACATGACAGGTGTCAAGAATTCTAATATTCAGGATGCTGCTGCCAGGTACTGAACAGATTTGGAAGAAATGTGTTCTAGCTACCCAAGTACAGCATTGAGAACCTGCAGTTCAGTGGGGTCTATCAGTGGCTCAGTGGTAGTTGCATTTTACCTTGCATAGTATAGCTTAACATGCTGAGGGTGATGTGTTTTTAAAATGAAAAGGAGGACTATGGTTTTATTATATACAAGGTAATACAGATGCTCTTTATTCTCCCATGCTTTAATTTGTTGCAACGGCACATTCAATCATCGTAGTTACTGCTGACATGTGAACACCTTCAGTATGGGGAGAGGGGATGGGTGTGCTTACAGTAGCTGGTTTCTAGCGGTGTACAAACCCCTGGCAATGACAGTTGTTTTCTTGAGAATTACTGAATCTCAAGTGATTGCTGGGTCCAGTGGAATTGCAGGCATTGAGAAATTTTAAAGGGTTACATCATGTAACTTCTTGGCCATTTGTGAAGATGCACATGTCACACCTTAAAGAGCATATGATGGTACTAAATAAAATGTACATCTAGCAAGCCTCAAACTGTGCTGTAACCAGTGATTCATGAAGAACTTTCCATGGAGGATTATACCTGGTTTTTGTTTGTTTGTGCCAGGAACCTTCTCCTGTCAGCCAAATCACAGCATAGTCCCCCAGCAGCCAGTCCAGTATTTCCAGACCCAAGAGAGCCGCTGAAAGCAATCCCTGCTTCAAACACCTTTGTTTCGTAAGTGATTCTGGAGAAACATGTTTTTTGGGCTAAGGGAACCATGTGGAGATTATCATGAACAGGTCTGAAAAGATGAGGAACAGTTGCTGAGCATTTAGGCTACATCTAACTAAGCAGATTTACCAATTTGTGTTTAATTACTGTTGCAGCAGTTCATCACTGTAGGCCAGCCCTAGGGGTGAGTATCCTAGCACGCAGTAAGAGAATCTCTCTCATCTCCTGAAAGGACTGAGAAACCTGACATCCTGCTGCCCCTGGCTCTAAATAGGAAGATAAGAGGATGACAGGAAAGATTTCAGGCAAATTAGACCCAAGGGCTGAAGAAACTCCTCTGAGATAGAAGACATCGAAACTGCTGGTCTATACACAGCTGTACTGAAACTATGAGACACCTGTAATCTGTGGAGGTAGTTGGAAGGCATTTACATTAACATACAAACATCAGTCTTTTGTCTGCTTCTGTGGACCTGGTGTCAAATTTTTTGGCTATCTGGGTAGCAGCACTATTTCATGCTACCCAGGCAGGGTGCTAATGAGAATGTTTTCTCTTTTCAGCAATACATTGAACGAGGACAATACTGCCTCTAACCACGAGGACCTGCTAATTCCAGCTAATCTGGCTCCGGCTGAGGAGGCTGCTGTTTCAAAGGTATCACCACCTGCCAGCCTGGAAGGTTTCTGTGTCACATTCTGACTACTCATGCCTCCAGGCAAGCCCAGCAGACCTTGCTGCATGCCTGTCATAACTCAGTGAATACCAGGCACTGCTGAATGCCATAGTGCTTTCTGGAGCAGGCAGGGATGCTGCACAGATCTCTCCAAAGGCCATTTCTGCATGTCCTTTTCAGGTTCTCAGTTCTTTTCTAAACTGATTGTTTTTCTCACACTGGTGGGGAGCTCTTAAATCTCAATGATTTGGTGCTCCAGCGAAGAGACTGTAGAGATGAAATTCTGACATAGGCAGTTCCTATCAAAATAACCACAGAGGGAAGAGTTAAAATTGAAATGTTTGTTATATTCTAATTACCTTAAGGATAAGCTGATTTTTTTAAACTGGACTCCATGAAATGCACAAAGTAAGTCGAGGTCAACTTTCCTTTGTCCCTCTGCAAAAGAGAAGTGGAGTCCAACAGTGGACTCTGCTATTACTTCAGCAGACTGACAGGTTGTTCTGGATGATTGAAGCACCATGCCCTGTAGCTGTTGTGCCTCTAAACCAGTATTATGTAGTTATCTCACTGCATAATTATCAGTTTCATCAAAGACTCAGCTCACAGACCTTGCTGACTTTGTTGAATGGTGCAGTACCCCACCTTTGCATAGGAGGATGGGACAGTTTCACTGCTTGCTTACAATGCCAGTGATGTTGTTTCCAGTACGTTGATGAGATCAAGTGAACTTAAAAGGCTATTAAAAAAGATCACATGGAAAGATTGGAGAAAACAAGCCTGATAAACAATGGTGTTCATTAAAGACACTGGTCTGTAAGTTGGGAAGCCACCAGAGTATTCAGCAGACCTATGTGGTTACTACTGGGAATTCAATTCAAAACTGATTTATTCCATAGAGCACTCCAGATGACCAGGACGTTTCCTTAACATCACTGACAGAGAATCTAATTGACTTTACAGAAGCCACACCTCGGGTAAATGTCTTTCAAAACCAAACTTCTTCCTTCACACATACAGTGGTTTTTACTCATAAACTGTCCTCTGGCTTTAGTATCTGTCTGCCAGCCTTGGATCTGCTGCAGTGGAATGAAGTGGTGATGGACCTGGATCACTTCATATATGGGCCCCCCAGTTGCAGGGTGCCTGATGTGGGGGTTTAGACCTTACAGCTTTGTAAGGAAAGTGAGGGAACCTGAGGAGTGAATTTGGATCTGTGCCACCGGAACCTCTAATCTTATAATCTTATTTTAGTAGACCTGCAAGTGCCAGCCTGCTTCTCAGGCTTTTGGGTATACCTAATACTTCAGAAATTGTATGTAAATGTGTATACACACATATATATGTGTGTATATATATGAAATAAATACTTAAAAATGGAACTTTAATACAAATCAACCCTTTTATATAGATAAAAAAGCCTCTTGCCACCTGTGCTGGCAAAATGCAGTTACATTGCATGCACAAAAACAAAAAAAAGAAGAGGGGAAGAGGTAGAACCTTTAAACTGCTCACAGAAGTGTGCTCTGGGTTAATGTTGTCCACAGAGCACTAAAAAATAATGGGTTCCGTGGCCCTTTGGTTTGGAAGGGAGGGCTGAGCTGACACTGCTCCCCGTGATGCTGCTCAACATTAGTGTGGTGCAAAGACTAACAACAGGCAAATATCCAAGATTGTTTTGGGGGGAAATGTTGTTTAGGGAGGCAGTATTATTTTGAGAATGTTCTCTGCAACTTCCAACCTTTTCATTGATGTTTTGTTTGCTTTTTTTTGTAGGTGTCTTCCCAGCCCATCATAACACCAAGGTGGATAGTGCCAGTGAGTTATTTGACCATTCCTTAACAACCAAATTTAAAAAAAAATAGCTTTTGCCTTCATTAAGAAAAAGAAGGTCAAGTAAAATAGTAAAATACAATAATTTTTAATAATTTTAAAGTTTATGAAATAAGGTACCAGTCCAAGAACAAAGCAAACTAATTCAGCTGGAGTAAATGAGACAACATACATCCCCTGTTAATAGTCTAACTTCATTTTTTTACTGTATTGCACTAAATGCCATAAAATTTCTTTAGGAATTTGCATGTAGTGTAGCCCAAACTTGGAGGTTGATGAATCTTATTTTTTCCAGCTATAAATAAATCATATTGAAAAACTAGCTTGTCTTGTCCTGGCAGGTGTTTATTTCAGCTTCTTGTTTCATTCTCCCCCATTCAGACAGGACTGATGTCCAACGGACCTTTGGGAAATGATTTTGCCTTGTCTATGAAGGCAGTGAAAGGCAGCACAGAGACTCTGCTGTCACCTGGTTTGCAACCACCCCAGCAGGCATCTGAAGTCCTTGCCAGGTAAGGTCTCCTCAGCACTCACTTCAGAAATCTGTACGGGTTGGGAAGGAAATCTGTGCTCTTACTACTTCCACTGGTCATTTAGACACAGTGCGTTGCTTTGCTGTGCTTATAAACTGTAGTTTCTGTCTCACTTTATAGCATTTGAAATATTACAAATAAGTAGAACAGCTGATATGTGTATACTATCATTTCACTTCCGTTTCTTTCCTTATCTGCTAATGTGTTCTAGTACTGAATTAAAATTATGGGACAGAGAAATCTCTTTACAGTGTTTCAGTACCTGTCAGAGGATTGGTGGGGGTTGAGAGGGATGTCTCCCACCTATTTCCAAGCTGTAAGGGTGTCAGAAGACCAAATTGGTAGAATCCTTTCCCCTTGCTATTCCATTCTGCCACACTGGTGGGGGAGAATGAAGGCAGTGATGATCAGGCCTTTCAGTGAACTCCCTAAAAGAATGGCAGTGATGCTGCTGTTGCAATGAATGATTGGATTTGACTTAATTTGCTCTTCTACAGTTGTGCATTAGAAAGGTTTGTCCACTGGTCTCATTAAATTACAAGGAGAATAGCCATTAATTCTCTTGGGAGCAATACTCATCTTTTTTAATCCATCATGGCAGACCTTTTTGGAGAAGTATATTTACAGAGCCTCATTTTTTTTTTTTCCCCTTTTAGCCCAGTTACTGAAGACACTACCGTAAGAACAAAATGTTTGCTCACCACTGAACTCTAGAAGAAGGAGTTTCTGAACTTCTCACCTTGTAAAAACTCAAATCTTCTAACATGTCTCCAAGGGATCCTTCCAAAAGACCTGCTTGGGGTCAAACTCATGTTGAGCAGGAGTCAAACAGCCATCTGGTTTGCTAGGATCCAGGAAGAGACTCCAACATTTATTGCAATCTAACTGGAATTGCAGTCTGAACCAGGATGTGAAACCACATGCACGTTTGATCTTCTCCCTCGAGAGGAGCAATATGCCACACTGGAGCTTGTTCTGACCTGAGGAACAGAAAACTGTTGTGTTCTGCTCATGCTGGGTTTATTGTTGCTCCCCCTGTGCTGGCTCTCAGTACGGTTCCTGGAAAGCTCTCACTGTGGTGCGGGGTGAGCACAAGGACCACTGCAGAGGGAGTAATATCACAGCTTAGGAGAGCTCGGAGGGCCACCTCGTGGCCGTGCTGTGTACAGGGGCTCACAGTGGTGATGACACTTTCATACGGCCAAGGACATTTCTCCTGTGTGATTATTCCCTCTGTTTTGTCTTTGTTTTACCAATGCATACTCTCCTTTTTGGCCTTAACCCCCTTAATAATCCTTGTACCCCTTGTTACAGTACCTGGAAAGCGTGAAAATCTAGTCCATCAGCTACATTGAGTGGATTTGATCTGCTGCTCCTTGCAACCAGGAAAACTAGAATTAACCTGCCACACATCTTACAGCATTAGTACACTACAACAGAGGTCCCGCGTTTGACACTGATTATTTCATTTCCTACATGACTCAAATACATGTGTTGTAGGCTGGAGATGTGTATGTTTTACATGCCAAAGCAGTGAAGGTATGAGTGCAGTTTACTTCAGGAACTGCTTATTGATTAGTTTTGTTGTCTTGTAGGACTAGAAAGGAAAAGAATTTCTTTGTTTCTCTTCATACTATTTCTGGGTGTTTTTTCCAGATTCTGTGCTTCAGGAATACCTGCCAGGTATTTTCGCAGCTTGAGGCTACAACTAGATCACCTTGAATGCTGTTTCAAGTGTCATCTAATAGTTTTATGTGGAACAAAGAATAGGGTAAGAACAGGAAAAAAAAGATGAAAAAATTCCTGTAAGTAGTTCACGTCTCGGTAGAAGGAAGGTAAGAGCACACACTCCACACTGCTGGCCAAGGCCTTTTGGTGCTCAGGTGAGGTACAGGATACAGTACAGTTCGGAGATCATTTGAGCCCGGGGCAGCAATATCCTCACATGGGCATGTAGAGGTGAGCACATGGACCCTGAGGATACAGCCTGTGAAAGAGGCCAGTGCAGAGTCAGTGGGAGGAGGGATAAAGATGATGATGATGAATTCCACATCTAACAGGGAAGCACAGATGAAACAACTGGGACCCTGCTTAGGAAGAGGTTGGTGCATACGACTGGGGTTGGAGGCTGTTTTCTGCATAGTGCTGCTGTTTATAAATATTTATATGCAGGTAGTTCTTAGAAACAAATGTGAAAGTTGGTTCTGGAACTTGTATGCACAACTTTATTTCTGCCCACTGGCTGTGTGCTCATGTCTTGGCACAAAGATTTGGACCAAACCACTCCGGGTTGTGCAAGTAAGCTGGTGCCCAGTGAGGCTAATTCGTTCAGAGCAAGGCATTCTTGCTGCTGTTGCTCTTGTGCTCTTCTTTGCAAGATGCTGAATGAGAGTGTTAAGGGAGAAGCCACTTGGATTTTGTGTGGCTCGCTGCCACTCCTCAAAACCCCCGAGGCCTTAATAGAGAACTGTAGGAACCAGAGAAAGCTTTTAGGACTGACATACCCGAGTGACTCTGCAGAAAATGATTTGTAGCCATTTTTCTCAAGAACCAGGAGTTAGAATTGGTGGCAGGTGCTTCAGGTCCCCCTTCAGCAAGCACCTGAAGCATGGGCAGGTCCCCACTCCCTGCTCTGCCAGAGGGGAGCCCCTGTTCTAGACCGGTGCAGGTTTCCTGCCCGGCAGCCCTTCAGCTCTGTCATTGCTATTCCAGTTGAGTATTAGCTTTCTTTACACTTTTAAGTCTGAGCCTTACTGCTTATTAAAATGTAGAAGATTCCCAATGCAAATATCAAATGTCTTAGTGTGGATTAATAATGCAGTTGCCAGCAAAGTTCCTGCAGGAAAAGGGAAGCTATGGCTGCAACAGTCTGCTTCCTGCACAAAGCCAGGACTGTGTGGGGAAACTTGGCACTTGCTATTGATCTGTTTGCTCAGCAGCTGAGCTGGCATTCGCCAGCTACATGTGTTGGGTTTGTAAATAGACAGAATGAAGTAGCATTTTCTTAGGCATGTTTGATATTTGACTCTTCCCATTGGGTTCAGGAGCTCTGCGAACTGTCAGCTTGAACCCCTCCCAAAAGTGGAATAACAGAAGTTTACAGTTTTACAGCACTGCATGTTGAATACCATCCTTGGATCCCTCCCTGGCAATCACATACAGCAAATAACAAGTAAATAATGTGTGGTGAATGTGTCCCCCTAAAATCTAAATGTTTCCAAGTAGCCAACTGTTACTTCAGCATGATTGGGATAGTGGTAATTGGAGCGGAATGTTGTAATTGCACACGTGCACACACACACAAAGATTTCAAAGGGCAAGGTTTTTCTCAATTTTCAGAGGACTTGATATTTGAAATTTTTTTATTTATAAATTCAAACATTTCAACTTGTAAAATTGGAAGTTTTCTATTTCTAATAGATTTGGAGCTGTAAACCCAACTCTTTTCAGTGATATCTGATGATACTTCAAATATTCATTTCATTTAAGTGAACATAGCTTACTTAGCTAACCTAAATCGTTGCTTATAACAAGGAGCCTGGCAAGACAGAGGTCACAGGTTTGTGATCTGAACAGACATGGAAGTGGGCATCTGAACATCCTGCAGTTTGGCATCACTGTTTTGCTTGAAACTAGAGGTATCACCTTGTATCATGGCTGGCATGATACAACTATCATGTACTGGCTGGCAGGTAACACAGTATTGCTCATCACCTGCATTCTGTCAAACACAGGTAGGGACAATCGTTCTTACAGTTAGTGTTAAAAGTATTAATTGATGCATTTGTGCTACTGAGAAAAATTTTCTTACCATTGTTATACTATTGATTGGCTATAGGGTCCAAGCATTCTCTTAAAGTTTATTTTTTGGTATTTATTTAAAGAGATTTGTAAATAAGACTTTTGTGTGAATCTGGTATCAGGATGTTGGCAGGTCTGCCAACCACATAAAAACTCCAAGAGGTGACAGGAATGAATTACTGCATGTTAAGTGATTGGATCTAAATGTGATTTTACTCCAGTCACACTCCATAAGTGATTGGAGTTAAAAGGTTTTCTAGAAACCTTAATGTTCATAGTAACAACACCCCAGCCCATATCTCAAATTGATTAACCTCGGGGAGATACATTTCAGTCTCACTCATTTGGTCCATCAGTCTGCATGTGCTGCTTGTGTTTGCAGACTTTTGAGTATGAAAATGTGGGAGTTCAGGCCCTCTTACACTGGAATTAAGGGAGTCTCTTCATTAGTTCAGTGGTAACAGGGTTTAATGTTAGGTAAGTTATATGACATAAAATATCTACTTACCTGGTAGTCAGTCATGGCTAATGAATTAACTGGAATGTGTTTGATTTTAAATTCCACTCATACTTTGTCAAAGACAGCTGTGTAACTGCTATGTATTTGACAATTTTTTGGACACAACTTTGGCAAGAAAATTTGCAGCCCTGTTAGAGGAGCTGAGGTGAACAGTCCAGCTACATTTGGGTCTCTCTCTACAAACTGTTTCCAATCCTTGCCTGCTGTCCCTTTGTCTGCACCCTGCTTGTGCTTGTTTCATGAAGCAGAGACATACTGTTAGGAGCATGTCTTTCACAAGCAACACTGGATGTATTTCTCACCTTGTGAACATGTTCTGGTACAACCCAATTCTACTGATGAAGTGTTAGCACCTCTGTTTCATGGCCAGCTAGCATTTAAAGCTCTATCTGGGCATATAAAGTGTTTCTTAGTTTAGAAAGTTGTTGTGTGTATATATATATAGAGAGAGAGAGCTGTTAGACATGGTGATGTCACTGCTTTCAAATGCAGCTGGACAATCATAATTTTTAAACCAAAAAATAGAACCAATCCATGCTAATGGCCTTTCAGTGATGCAGGGGTAATCTGTGTGTGTTTGGTGTGAGTGTTGGCACCACAGATGTGAGTAGAGGGCCCTGCCTTGGTGGAAGTCCATGAGAGGTGGGCACTGCCCCTGCAGCACTGCCAGACCCAGGCAGTGGGGACCTGCAAGATTCTCCTACAAAATTCACCTCCTTTTGACTGCTTGGCTTGAGCACTCTGTTCCATAAACACACTCACACCCCCTACCTGTAACTGGACAAACTTATTTTTAAAGTATGTAAGAATGAATATTTTTTTAGCTAGATATTTTTTGTTAAAGCCACACTAACTACTGTATTTTTACCTTTTATATGTAAAGCTTGGCAATAGCTCTCAATGTGTAATTTATTTGTTGGGTTTTTTATAAAACAAAGTGCACCCTCTTGCTTCTGTTTCTCAACACTGGTGATGTATGAACTGTCTTGGGCACTGCACTGAGATCTGTATTGAAACTGTACATGGGAACAAGTAGATTTGTAGTCTATTCAACCCAGTCTTGAAATGTTTATACTGTAGTTTTGTCTTAAATATACCACATCAGTGCAAAAGTCTTGCAGAGTCATCTTTAAGCACCACTGTATTACATGGTGTGGCAGTAAAAGGTGGGTCATCTGGGGCTGGGGACAAGCTGTGTGGGGAGGGCCGCTGGGCTGCTGCTGTAAACTTAATTTCTTGTCAGTTAAAGCATAGATTAAGATGGCATCTAAACTTGCAGATAGGTGTTGAAGAATGATATGCCTTCTTTCCAACAGAGTTGAGACTGGCCAGGAGGATTGTCAGGAGTCTGGTGGTTTTGAAAACAAAAGTACCGAGGCGTGTGCCCAGAGAGGAAGCTTGAGCTGCTGAGTGTGGTTCCACAGCATTCAGGCCAGTTAACTGAGCAAACCTGCTTTTATCCCCAGAAAGGGGATAAAATAGTTTATGTTTGAAGTACAGTAGTGCTAATGATTGTTTAAAGGAAGCTGTTTATTTCCAAACCCTTTGGTGAAATGCATAAGGCGGCAGCAAAGGGTCTCAGATAATCTTTTTTTCTCAACAATTAATAAATCTGGGAAAGTATCAAAAGGAAGAGAAAAAAATTCCATCCAAATGGGTAAGTTCATAGGAAGTCACTTCCCTTGTGGCATAATTGTTTGTGTAAGTCAAACTGCAATCCTACTGATAAGTCGCTGAATGGCTCTTTAAATTCACTTACAACTCAATTAAATGTTTTGGGTTTTCTATTATTAATTGAAAAACCTGCTTTGAGTATCTACATTTTAGAAGAAAAGCCCTCTGCCATTTGTGCATTTTAATGTTAGGAAACCAAATGGTAATTAAAGATAATGACTTTGTTGAGGTGTTTAATATTGATGAATTTGTTCTCTTACATATGTAATTTATGATTCAGCAGCACATCTTGCGTCTCAGATGAGGTTACCAAGAACGCTGCATCCTTTTGCTTTTATTCTATGTATTGAATTACTGTGGGCATATCAGATACGTGCAAGCTTCCCTGTTTTTCAGACATTTTATAATAGCTTCCGTGGCAGCTACTTCAGTCCATGCACAGCCAAAAATGGTGTGCTTTGTTTTGTTTCTAAATATTTGCCACTAGCTGGAATAATTCCATTCATTATTTCATGCAGGCCACCGCCGAGTTTTCAGATGGCAGCAGCTTTTAGTCACCTGCTTGGGCCTGAGATGAATTCTCATTAATTGCTACAATTATGGAAAAATACCATAAGCACATTCCCAAAGGCTCTTCTCTTCCTCTCTGAAAAGGTGACTGTGGTTTGAAAACAGGAGTGAAAACACTTGGGATGCTGTGAGAGCCCTGTTGGTGTTGCTGATGGCACTGGCTGAGTTTTGAAAGGGGAGATGACCCAGGAAATGTCATACAGTGGTGTGAGCAAGGACTGTGTGCCCAGGTCCTGACACTGGTTTTTGGGCAAGAACCTGAAACACGGGTCATACGTGCTGAGAAGGGACTGAGGTGCTAGGCACTCCTGTGGACAGCTGTGGGATGCAGTCACTTTAAATCCCAAACCCTTTCCCTTCCAGTATGAGCCCACCTTATTTTTTAGACATGGCAATGGGCCAGCAAGGGGAGAAAGAGCCTCCAGTGGCTTCAGCAAAGCTGCTGTAGCAGAGGGCCCCGCTTTCACGATCAGAGCTCTCTTCCCTTCCATGGCATTGCTGGGGCCAGCTGTGGCTCAGCCTCCTACAAGCAAGCCCTGCCTGTGCCCACGTCTCTCCAGCCCAACCTCCCTGAGCCCCTGCACACCTCGTGTCCTGTGCAGAGGCAGGAACAGCAGAGCCCTTACAGCAGGTGAAGAAGTGGGCACAGTGCCCAAGGCAAGGCGCTGGTGCAGCCACCTGACTTGGCACCCCGGCAGAGGCCAAGGGAGGAGACGGGGGAGTTGGGCACACTCTGCAAGCTGCTTTTTCCTCCCCGTGCCAAGCCATTGCCTTTGGGCTGGCTCGTGTCCTGCCTGCGTTGGCTCTGAGTAAATGTTAAACCCTTCGTGGGGCTGCCAAAGGGAAGAGGGTTTGAGGGGGGAGGAAGAAAGGAATGGCAGAGGTTGGATGGCATTTTCCTGGGGCTCTTGCACATCCCCAGGATACCTCTACCTGCCAGGAGGCCTTTGCGTGACTTGGAAAAATCGCTCATTTATTGTTGCCCTTTCCAGTTAAATTTCCTTCCCTTGTCAATCCCAGATAAAAGCCTGTATGTTATGGCAGCTCTCAGGATAATGCCAAAACAGACATGTCAGCCAGCAAAAGGAAAACAAGCTGCTGATTTAAGACTGCAGTGCTCCATACACGCTCAGCTCAGTTGCTGTGTTGAAGTCCTTTCTGAACAAACCTCCTCAAACAGGGAAATTCTTGTTCTTGGAGGAGAAATTCACAGCCTGGGCAGCCCTCGAGGCTGGCTGAAGTGCTAGGAGGTGACTCGAGCCTGTGGGATCGTGGTCCTTGTTCAGAAAGGTAAGTTATTTGTTCAGTTTGAAAATACATATTTTAGATTCATGAAAGCAGAGAAAATGAGCACACAGTGATAGGAAACAGAGCAGGCTTTATTTAAGTGGAAGAGTACAATCCTCTCTGTTTCCAAACAAGGGTCATGGATAACTCTTTAAGTAGCTTTTTGTGAATTCATCTCTTAATTTTCCTGTTGAATTCATGTGACAGCTACTTGTGAAGAGATAAAATATCTGTAAACATTCTCACTTGAAATTTCTTATTCCCATGAAACTTTTGAAACTATTTTCAAGTATTCAGAAGTATTAACTTGCACTTTCCAGTAGTTTCAGACTTCAGCATTTCTTACAGATGGCTGAAGTTCTGTCAGAAGGCCAGTATCTTAGTAACTTCTATGGAGATAATATTGCACAGTGTTCCAAGCATTTATCTCAAATTTTCTTTTCAGCAAAAAGTTTTCAGTTCTTTTCATGAACTTGTACAGAGGAGAAATGTGCAACAAGTACTACCTGAATTTGACAACACAGAGAGATGCGGTTGGAAAAGCAGAAATCTGTTTGTGACTAAGCCGTGAGTTACCAGTCAGAACAGCCCCCGCTTTATGCCACTCCTGTCAAGCCCTCCTCTTTCTATTCCCCCAACCCTGCCATAGGAAGTCAAACCCTTTTGATCCTTTGCTCAGCCATTAAAGCCAACACTCACTTGGCAACTCCTTTGTGCGTCCTCTGGTCTAAAGCTGCAGATGATTTTCATGGGGCACTCCTGGTTTCAGTTTGTCAGGATTATACACAATCCTTGCGCATCTTCTAAATTTCACCACTAATATGTTGGGTTTCTGAGGTGTTACAGGGTATTTCATGTTGCAAATACATTGTGCAAAGAACACTCAAGAAAACAAAAAATCTTAAAAGGCTTAAGAGAATGTTGTCATTAGGATTAATCAAATCCTTCAAATGTAACTGTATTTTCTCTCTTATGCCAGTGCAAAATCAGCAAGCTTTGACCCTGAAATGGCAGCTGTGGAGCCAGGAGGGGTTACTCGTAGTTCTGATTTTCAAGACAGCATCAGCCACTGCAGTGTGAAAGGATATGAACTGACCAGAAGAAAAATAACAAAAAGAGCAGCATTCCAACAAGCTCATCTCAGAAATCACGACTTGCATGCAAGTTGTGACTTAAATATACGTCGGGTTTCGTTAACATTGTAAAAAATCTGTTCACAGCAAGTATGAGAAGGTTTAATTATTTTTTTTTCCCAAGCATGCTGATAGGAAGCTGAAGACAGTTGCAAGCAGTTGGTTTTCCACCTACTGCCACGGTGGTGGAAATTTATTCTTTCACTTTGCAATCAAAGCGATCACAAGCTATCGAACTCCATTTGCCTGAAGGAGATTTCGGCGAAGCCGGACAAAGGTTTGCCCCCGATGAGCAGCAGTGTGTTGGTACCACTGCTGAGCTCATCCCCTGCCGTTGCACACCCCCAGTCACTGCCCTCCTCTTCACCCACAATCCGGGCAGTAGCAAAACTGTCTCTCTCTGAAGCAGCAAATAGAGTGTCCTTTAACAAAAGGCTTGTGTCTCTCTTTGGGTCTAGCTCTGCCTCTGAGGTGGTCTGGAATGCAGGAAGGCCAGCTGGCTCCAGGGGCAAGCTGAAGGTTTTCATTTCAATGGCATTGTTCTCCTCGCTGCTGAGTGCCCGGTCCGTGGGCCGCTGGCGGAAGTAGTTGCTAAAGCGAGTGTGCCTTGGGATGGGCACCAGCTGGCCATGGTCCTTCTGCTCATTCTTCCAGTGGCTGGGGAAGGTATTAGTGGAATCTGAGGTAGTTTGGAAATCAACACCAATTCCTAAGATGCAGTGATACATTTTAGGAGGAAAGTCCATCTTTGCTGTACTACTAAGCTTCTTCCATGTCTGCGTATGGAAATGATACTTCCAGAGGTCAGCATTAGGACTGGAATTTGAAATCCCTCCACCAAAAATCAGCATCGAGTCTTTGCAGACTACTGAAGCGTGACCTACCACTGGAGGAGGTCCTTGGCTAAATGTAAGAGAAACCAGCAGTTAAGGGGAGACCAACAAGAAACTGAATGCTGATTTTAGCCTCTGTTTTCCTTTTGACTCAGAAGAATGACTGCTGAACAGCTGCATTGGGACATCAGAATTACACTGCTGACAGCTGCATCAACTCATTGCCAACAGCTCTTCCAAGCAAAAGCCAACTGGAGCCCCAGGGATGGCAGCAGCACCATAGCTTCATCTGAACAATTCCTAGTCGCCAAAAAGGCACCATCTCCCCCTCCACCTGCATGCAGTATCAAATGGTAAGAGTAATTCTTTCTCTGCTCATTTAGTGTAACAAATAGAATAGTTTACCTTGTTCTGATGTTGGACCAGCTGCTGCTTACAAAGTCCCACTTCCATAAGTCCTTCTGTTCACTCAGCCCCATCAGTCCTCCGAAGAGGTACATTCCAGAACGATAAACCACTGCAGAATGGCCATGCCGAGGTCCTGGGCCGGTGTTGTGAGATGGGCTGGAAACACACAACCACTTCCTCGTATCTGAAAGAAAAATACTAGTTTTATAGATGGATCAAATTTGCCTGAGTATTAGAGAAAGAATTTATTTCAAGAAGAAAGTAGCTATTCAGTTGGAGAATAAGGGTTTCTGCTCTAAGCTTATTTCAGTATGAGTTAACAGCTAAAATTCTGACACTGAAAAAGTGCATTTAAAAAAAATTAGTTTTGAAATACACTTTTAATGAAAATGTCAGATGCTGTATGACAGATGCCATGGAAATTTTATTTACAGAGCAGTTCTACGGCTTTGTCAATTCATTAACTCTGACACAGAAAGATACTTTCCTGGCTGTATGAGGGGAAAAATCAGTCAACAAAAACTTCATTAATGTCTGTGCTTATTCTCCCTGTGAGGGAATGAAGGATGAGATAAACCCATCATTCATTCCAAAATAATGACAGAATGGCCACCAGATAACAAAAGTTACCCATTTAGGAAGTCTCTGGGAATCATCTGGTTTGCAATGCCAGATTGGTGATGAATATGCTAATGAAATCAACTCCTGAAAGGTTTGGCTCCCCATGGTCAGTTCAAGATTTGTGACTCAAAAGATTGCATTACTAGGCTGAAGTCAGGGTCTCTGCTGCACCTGAGAGTTTTTAGTAATCCTTGAAGAATTCAGTGAATAGTGAACAAAACATTCTCCCTGATTTTCAGCTCTAAAACTGGCAAATATTGCAAAACTTCTTCCAGTGCAATAGTCTAATTAACTTAAGCTGAGTATTAATTGAGTTGACAGAATTCATCATTAAATTCTGCCGAACGGCAGCCAAAACTAACTGACAGCATTTCTACTGATAAGAATTTTCTTAACTGAGCAAGCCGTGCTCTCCTGCAGCAGTTGTGGTTTTACACTGGATTAAAACCTTATCCTGCTTTAACTTACCAAAATGGAAAGTCCAAAATTCCTGTGAAATGCCTTTGATACCAAAGTATCCCCCATAGATGTACATGCTGGACCGGTACACTACTGCACTGTGACCTTTTCTGTTAGCTGGTACCAGGCTCTAAAACAGTTTAAGATGATACAAAACCTGTTAAGACATATCAGGAGCAATGTCTGTCTTGAAAATACACCTTTTTTGTTTCTCCACAAATGACCCTGCAGTCCCAAACTTTCCCTTGACATGTGCACCAAACACAGGGAACCAGAGTAGTAACTGTGTCACATCTTAGTAATTTTTTGCATGTAATTTCACAGTGTAGAAACATTGTGAGGATGAAGTTTCAGTAGCAAAAAATGAGTGATTCTTTACATGTAGTGATGTACACCCAATCTTAAAAGGTCAAGACATAAACACTTCTACTCAGGTTTCAATTAGAAGTGGCCGTATCTTGGTGAGTCCACGTGTTCAGACTGAAGAAATGAAAAATGCTGCAGCACTTCATATTCCAAAATGTATTAGTGTGACTGCCAATCTGTTTTCACAACTCTACTTTTAAAAGCACAGGCTTCACGTATGGTTGCGATATTCCATTTAAAATTAATTTTCTTGATAAGGACTTCAGAAAAACAGAAGCAGCAGCAGGGGAGAGGACTTAACTTCTTATATAGGACTTAAAATTTAAGAGCAGTATTTTTAAACACTGTTTTGAAGAAGGAAAAAGCCTTAGTTATTGAAAGTGCAAAGAAATAAAGTATAGCCACATGTCTCTGAAGAGATGAGATTGGAACTGTTTGGGGGAACATATTTCAAAGCAATCTGTTTAATCAACAAAGCAACAGGCATTTGATTCACACATTCCCCACTTCCTGGCTCCTTACCTCCATCTCTGCTGGTATGTTACGGCACTCTGTCCATCTTGTGGAATCTAGGGGATTGATTTAATAAAGCGCAGTTTAGATCCTGGACCACAAGAGGACACTCCTCCAACAGTAATTTTTCAAATTACAGATCTAATTTTCAAGTAAGTCTCATCCTGCCGTTTTCCACTGACAAGTCTGAAGAAATATGTTTCCTGCTAAGACGGCATCACCAAGAGACTTGCAGGAGACACAGTTTGAGTAGTTTTCCTGTATCCTTACCTGCCATTGAATCATGGAGGCACCATCCTGTATTCCTGTTTCCTAAGGCTAAATTTCACAATGCAGAAATAACCTGTAATTTTCAGCATTTTCTGAACTTGCAGGGCTCCCAGATTTCCCGATGGATGTATGGCTCCTTCTATTTATCCTATACACCTGAGGACAACAGCCTTATTTTTTCTTGTTCTTTTTCATAGATCCCTTAAGGGTAGCCCTCAATTAACAGTCGTCACAAAACAGAGATCTGTGATCACCATGAAGGAGAGGAAGTATCGGGTACCCAGCACCAGAAGTAAAATGAGAAAGCAGTGCAAGCTTGCATTGCTTAAACCTATATTTGCAAAAATATTTTAATTTATAATTATGAAAAAGCCAGAGTCACAACCAATTTTGAATAACTTGTTCCAAATTTTCACTGATAAATACTGTGCATAATAAGATGCTTCCTCCTTTAAAATATGTTCTGTCCGAGGCTCTCTGTTCTTCCAGCAGGTATCTCAGACAAATGGTGGAAAACACAAAGGAAGGATTGAGAAAAACACATTGACTTAAGGTTACACAGTGAAGTAGCAAAAGAAGCCAGGAAACTTAAATATTGGTCTGGTCACAAGACTTACTAGCTCAAAAAGAACTCAGTATCTCTCTCTTTCCCTCTCCATCTGACATCCAAATAAGCAGCCATTACTATACATGAGATTTCCAAAGGGAGAACACATTGTGTATGACATTGCTATTAAATTCAAATGCTGCGCTCCTTTATTAGAATATACACTTAAGAGATCCCAAATGTTTGTTCTCAGGAATGAAAAAGACAGTGTTATAAAATGTTGATGTTAATTTCCCACCTTCTTATTTAATTATATTTGATTTTTCCTGCTCCAGCTCATGTGCTTTTTCAGTGAAATTACAAAATGGGATATACTTTACTGATCTGCTCTCTTCCATAATAAAACAAAAACCTTGGGTTTTTTTTTAAATGCATGTAACATTAAAAAATTGAATATTAGATGAATCATTGGGTTTTATGATCAAATAGTAAACTCTAGAAGGAGGGAGGAAGAATGGAAATTCTGAGATCATAAAATACATAAAACTTTTGCATAAAATACTAAGTAAGGGCTGACTTTTTGATAGTTTAACAACCTAATTTTTGGGGAAATATGCACACAGTTTCACACACATTACTTCTTGTAAAGCTTAGGGAAAGGCTATGCTACAAGCTGCAGTTATTACTATTTATTAGTACCTATGGACTTGGAACATCCCGTGGAAAATAACTGGCTATTGTGTATCATACCAATGTCATATGTCCAGAGAGGAGTTTTTGCTTGAGTGAAAGCAGAATCCACCATCCCACCAAAAATATACAGGTTGCCCTGCAAAATGAAAAAATACTTGTCACTTACATGTAAGCATATAGCATGAAAATAATTTTTAAAACAATTCCTAAATGACAAGGCTGCTATCACCAAAATACAACTAATAGTAATGTGTATTATGACCTGTTAACAACTAAAGAGGCAATCCCAAAAAGCCATCAACTTATAATTATGTCTTTATTCTCTCCCAGTGGGAAACCCTGACGAACATTCTGCTGGTTTAACGGGGACGGCATTCCAGAACCACTCGCTCCACTGTCAGCCTGGGGCAGCCTCAGGGATGCAGATCTGGAGCTCTCTGAGGCTCTGCTCAGGTAATATTAGATTACGTATGTTTATAGAAATATTTCATTGCATTGCAGCTCCTGATATCCTAAATTCTGTTTTCCTCCTACAGGCGAGGCTGTAATTCTTATCTGCCTTCATTCCCCCATCCCTCCTCTCTGTGAGCTCTTAAGTGAATGTTTTTGTGCTGTAGCTGATCATGCAAATGAATTCAGAGCAACTGTTACAACCGTACCAGTAAGTCAAAGAATGTGCTGCCAAGGTCTTTATCTTGTATTACGGTTATGTACTGAGCACTGACTGAGGAAATTACTGTCACTTTATTCAGAAAGATTCCAAAACATTGGTACAGCAACACCCAGAACTGCACCGACATAAAAATGTTTCCTGCATATAGTATTTCGGTATATAATAATCTGTGGCATTTTACTGCATTGTATAGTAGGAAATAAAATGTCAGGATATGGACAATATAAATGTTGGTCTATACCTTATAAGCCACCATTGAATGTTCTTCCAATTCTTCTGGACCATCCCTGGGGCAATCCAGCATTTCCCATTCATTTTTCACTATAAACCAAAGCTGAAGTTAGGAAAGTGGTGCACTCAATATAAACGTTAGGGAAAAGGTGAAAAGATGGGCTTTGAATGTGGCTGTGCTGTCAGTCAATGAGGAAAACGAAGTATTTTGTCATCTTTTCTCTCTGTTAGTTCAGAAGATAGAGGCACTTTTCCAAAATTTAAATACATGCATTTTTCTATTTAGCAAATCCAAATATAATAGAAACTGATCTTATTATTGCTTGTATTTTAATTGTTGCCCACATTAAAAATCAACAAGTCCATGAGCATGAACCCCAGCAAAATTCTGGTTTATTCCAGTAATAAAAACCAAACAGGGAAGACCACACATCAAGTCAAAGAATATAAAATGTCATATTTGATAGTGCATTTTTAATACAAACCTACAAGGTATTGTGTTCACGCGTTCCCTTTGTGCACTTCTACATGCATAAACTATGTCTGTGTTAGAGAGTCAGGAAAACTCTTTGATATCCCTTGCTAGAAACACGATATTTTAAATGACTCGGTATTTCTGGTCACGAAAAAAAAAGAAAAAAAAACTGAACTGAAATCTAAACTTTCTGGAACACCTGCAACAGGGACAAACACACACCATCTGCCTGAACAAAATGCAGTTTATCCATCATTTTTATGGAGATACTCTAAATGGGAATAATCTGATAACTACGGAGTATCCCAAATTTTACGATGACTGGATGTAGAATAATCCTGACACAGGTGAAGGGGCCAACTCACCGATGTTGTATCGCCAAAAATCCCTCAGACTGGTGGTGTTCCGCCCTCCGTGGAGATAAACAAACCCTCTGCAAATAACACAGGCGTGTTTGTATCGATCGCAGGGACAGGGCTTCTTCTGGGGGGCAGCTTTCCAGTCACAGTGTGCAGTTTTTCCTTTCATCCTGACAACTAGGATCTTATCCAAGGAGCAACTTGCAAAGGGCAGCCATGTCAGAGGAGGGTCCCAAGACATCAGGGACAGGGCTTAAACCTCATTTTGTCTGCAAAAAGACAAAAGATAATTTAAGGTTAAAAAAAAAAAAAAAAAAAGAAGGGAAAAGAGAAAAGTCTCTTCCTTATGATTTCCTTATGATTAAATGTTACTCTGTTTTCTTTTCAATCCCATCAAAAGCAACATGACAATTTTGTCCATCTGTGATAATACACCAACTTAGCAAAGCATCCGAAATTCTGACTCTCAGTGTCTTATATCAGTGAAGCTGGGGCAGGAATATTCCTGGAGCTGAAAGTTTTCCAAAGGATATCGGTGAGCTGAAGTGATAAAATTCCAGCACCCTGCATTTGCGATACAGTAGAAACCAGGCTTGGTCTTCTTTCACTACTAAAAAGTACTTAAAACAAACATGTATTTAAAAAAGAATTCTGAAAGAATGAGTATTACAGAAGGAAGTAATATGATAGCAGCTGTCCAGAATTTGTTTAGACTTTCATGTGTTAACCGGCTGAAACAAGGATGCATGTGGAAAAAATGACACTAGCCCTTCCTGTGCCACAAGATGTCACTGTGCTCTGTGAAGAAACAAATACCAAGAAAACATTGCCCTATGAATCCCCTTCTAAACAGTGGCTATGATATATTTTAATATAGATATCATATGTAATATCATGTAATATCATATTACAAAGCACACCAAAAAAAAAAAAAAAAGGAAGAAAAATCAGCATTAGATCAAATTTTTGTTGGTAATATGTCTGAGGAGACACATGTCACCAAATGAGATGACAGTCTCCAAGTTGCAAGACTCTTTCAGTGAAAGCCAAATTCCAGCTGCATAGGGAACCTAGGATGGAAATAGATAGATGAGAGTCTGTCAGTAGGGACACACAGTTAACTCTTCAGTACTGCAAAGAAATGCTTGTTCTTCTACAGCAGCATTGTTTACCACGCTTAATTTACCTAGTTTAAGTAGGCATCTATTTCAAATCCCAGTGCTAAAGTCATAGGAAAAGTCACAGCTCAACATAATTATCATGGAGTAAATCCACTCTTTTGACTGAAGACTATTTCCAGGATAAATGGGAAAAACTATTCCTACTTGGCCCAATTATTTTTAAATAAATTTGTTTGGGTTTTTAAATTAACAACACAGCAGAAATACCAAATTTACCCTCAATGTACAGCAATAAAACCAGAGAACTTTCATGATAACTGCTGCCCACAGCCATTTCTGACCAAACCAGTGACAAGACTGGAAATTTTCCCTGCAAATCCAGCAACAACCAGGGGAGGTAAAACGAAGCCCTCTTCTTCTGATCTACAGGAAGTGTTTTTACTAGACACATTGCCACAGTGTAACTTCAGACATATGAACTGTGCCTTGAAGTTCATCGTGTAAAACTATATTTAGCCACACATATGCCAGGGAAGGCCAACATATGCCCTGTTCACCCTGTGTGTCTGATTTCAGGGAAGGGGGTAGAGAATACAAAATGTCTACATCTCCATCAAAAGTTGCTGTGTTGTAAAAAGCAATTAGCGACGTTCTCTTGGAGGGAAAGATGAACAAGAACTTAAATACAAAAGAAAAACCAAACCATGGAATATCTCTGTAAAACCAGTTTATATGTTCATAAACGTGCAGAGTAATAGTGGCCAACTACATAACCCTGTATTTATTTTTCCATATACTTCTATGATAAGCCTTCCTTTTTATTTTTCCCTTGGGATTCTGCATTTCTTCTTTTTCACTGCTGCACTGAAAGCAACATTTTTTACAGAGTTTTCAGTACTCTGCCTCTGTGCCAACATCCCTTGTTCGGATGGGATTAGATACCAAGCAGCACAAAAGCATACCCCTCTTCTTCAAGTGTTTTCTCCTGTGTTCAAATATTCCCTTGTCTCTGACAACCTGGATTTGTCCCAGGCAAATTCACAAGCTATCCTTCCCTCCACCCATGACAACGGGACCCCCTGTTGTCCCTTCACGGCATCTCTTTCCTCGAGGCTGTAGCAGATGAGCACTGGCAGGTCCTCCCCAACACAGCTGCCCAGTTTGCTGCTCCACCAGGTGTAGAGGCAGAGTGTGCACCCAAACCTCAGCCACTCCCGTTCGCAGCATCGCTGTGTGCACTGGCCATTCCCACCTGTCAGCAGAGTGCCAACATCAAATCTGGGAGGAAAGAAGGCAGGCCTTTACACCACAGCCTGCCTGCTTAAATGGTTTTGTCTAACGGTAATTTGTAAATCTGGGGTCAATTGTATATAATTTGAGGAAAAACAAAGATTTCAGTAAAACAAGCTACATACAGAAGATACAGTCATGTTTCATATTAATATGAAATTAATGTATCATCCAATTTATCTCTAAAATTTACCATTTGTAAGACTGGCATGTCTTCAGTGACAAAAAGATGCTAGAAAATCTCTTGCAGCATATTTTGGCAAGATTAGCTACTCAAATTTTGTTATTTTTTAAAAAATGCAAACCAGTATTGTAATATATTACATTAAAAACTGAAGTATATTCTTTGTATGTTTCCTCAGAACGGATACAAAGATGGGCAGCGTTTACCACGGTGTGCATTTCTCATTTCAGGGGAATTAACAGCTGTGAAATAGTGACACATTATAGGTGTGCAAGTCCATAATGATTTCTGGCATGTAATTGAAAAGGAAAAGCAGCTGAAGTCATGAAACACAGATTCTCTCCCTAACTCTGCCAAGCTTCTGTGAAACCACAGCCAATTCCTTTACTGCCACAGCTTAACGGGGACAGTCACTTCCTTAGTACAACCCTTCAAATTTGCTGATGCAGTGCTGTGTGATAGTGCTAAGGTATTACTGCTATTGATACAATTTACTGTGAAAAAGGCGATGGGTTTTTAATACTGATAAAGGCAAAATAGGCTTGTCCCCTTGAGGGTTTTTTTTTCTGAGCTATAAAGCTATTATCCCTCTTCCTACATATTTCGGCTTGTTATTCTTCCTACAAACCCATTATACAAACAGTCAGAGAAGACAGCCCCGATTTCCTATAGTAGATTAGCAACAAAATCCTGTCGAGTTGTTTATCTACCCCAGCTGAACTTTGTTATCCCATCCGGCTCTCCTGCCTTAGACAAAAGGCCAGTCTGGGACGAACTGAATGGGTGTCTCCTCCCAGTCACACCTTTTGAGCATCGACTGACCCTTGTGAATCACGGCCACTTACTCTCTGCTAAAGCATTCTCGGAAGCAGACCTACAATTACTCACAATCAATTAACAAACTGCTTCATTTCAAGAGCTGGGGAAAAAAAACCCCACGAAGTCGATCAAGAATCTTGCCTTTCATCACTGGTATTTTAAATTGCAAACCTGACTCCTTGTTGCCTTTCTGTAGAACCAGACTCACCAGAGTCCACCTACTGTCAACCTCAACAGTCCCATTTCCAAAGAAGAACTGCTCTTCTGAGAATGATGTCACCAGTGATGTCCTCTGTGTCATGCAACACTGACCTCAGCTTCAACTTGGTACAGTTCAGTTATCCAATAGGAAACTCTAACTTCAGCAGAATTAAAAAAGAAAATACACAAAAAGACAACTCGGAACGTTTTTATCCCACTATTTTTTTTTTTTCCAAAACAGCTGTAGCACACACAAAAATGTCTGCTGCTCTCCAAACCCTTCAGCCATTTCATTCTAAAAATAGCTCCTGTGCAATCAATCCCAATTGTTAAAGGGCTGGAGGAGCTGTGAGTCGAGGGCCTGGAGAGCTGCAATTAGCATGGTAACTATAGCACTGAGTGCGTATCAATTAATGGCGCCACGCTACTGTTTCATAAGACAAATAATTCAGGAAATGTAGGAAGACAGGAATTACATCAGGAAATGTAGTTTATATGATCATTATATAATTGTTTATATTTCTGTTAGATGTGGTTTCTCAGACAAATGATTTATTTATTTAAAGTATTGCTTAAACAGATCTTCATTAAAGCTTTTTTCTACCTCAGCCCCCTGATTCATTTCCATCTGTTTTCAATATACTCAGAAATTTTTCATTTTTAAAATGCTTGAGCCTTTTGAAACATAAGATAAGAAACCACTCACATTGGGAGGGAAAAACAGGAACTCTTGTTCCGTTTCAGGGTTGGTTTTGGTTTTTTTTTTGTTTTGTTTTGTTTTTTGGGGGTTTTTTGGGGGGTTTTGTTTGTTTGTTTGTTTGTTTGTTTGTTTGTTTGGGTTTTTTGTTTTGGTTTGGTTTGGGTTTTTTTGTTAATGACCCAGTTTTCTGAACTCAAACCTTGAACTTTTCCAGGCATTTTCTTACTAGGCAGCTTGATGTTTTACTGCTCTTCAAAAATAGCAGATCTTCCCATTTGTACTTATCCTAGAAACTTTTACTATGGTGGTTTTATTATAATGCGTGTTCCATTGGGACTGCCTGCATGAGTGAGGAAACTTTGGCTGTAGACTTCCGAGACAGTTACAAAGTTTTAAAAACACACCCAGCTTGTTTAGAATAGTTTGAGAGATCCAGGCTTTGTTTCAGTATATCGTGTTTCCTTGCAATGCTTTTACTATGTGTGACAAATTTTAGTATCCTCAGGTTCACTGTTTTATTATTTCCTAAACTCCAGACACTATGAACTGTTTCTAGGGTGGGGTTTTTTTTGTTTGGGTTTGGTTTGTTTTTTTTTCAAAGTACAGGAACTAATTTTCAGATAAGCTCAGCTTCAGAATTTCAACCTGAAAGTCCGAATGGCTTTAGGACTGTAGGGCATCTGTAATATTGCTGCATTATTAAGATTCTGAATCGAAATAAGGGCCTGGCTTTGCTACGTGTTGTAGAATGTGCAGTTCCTACATGACTGAACTTACAGCTGAAGCACTGAAGATAAAAGGAAGGGGATGGAAAGCAGTATTGCTTCTGACAGGGAGAAGCTGAAGGACAGAAAGACAGTTTGTAAAATGACAAAGCAGGGGACATGGGTCCATCCTGACTTCAGGGTTCTGAAAAGTTACAGGTACTTTCAAGTAAAACAGTAACCACCATGTTGTCCATATAAAGCTTAGAGTGGAGATATTAAAAATTTGCAGAAAAACAGATTTTATGTTGAATAGCTCTGTGTTGAATTTTAACTAGTTTAAGGTAGTATTCGTAAACATCACTGCTTACTTTAGTGCTTCAAAATGCTTTTTGAAGTGAGCAGGTATTTTAAAGGGGGTAACTCTTCTGAAACAGCCACATATAATTACAATTTCTATATACTGTAAACCTCTGTATGTAACTTCTGGGGTGTGCAGTCCTACATCACCGAGGGCACCGGCACTTCCACTGCAAAACAGACAAGAGTATCACGAATCTCTCCCTGAGAAAAGCTCACTGCCTGTTTCTGCAGCTCTGCAGGCAAGGAATTGCATTCCTTTAACTCAGATCACATTAATATTAAAGCTCTAATTTTAAAAGTTCTTAATAAATTTATATGTTTGCCTATAATTCCAAAATGAAATCTTGGAAATGGACATTAGTAATATATTGTCTTTTGTTTTCTTCTAGAAGTTTTCACCCAGAAAAGAAAATCCTTTGGAGTCAATAGTGCTGTGTATCACTACTTCATCTCCATTACAAAGTAAGTTCTTAAGTAGTAATAAATTAATTACTAAATAAAGCGTAAATATATCCAGTTGTATTTTCTGTGCGCTAGGTATATTTCTAATTTTTAATTAAACAAATACAAATATACAAACTTGGAGTAATGCAGTAAATATTCCCTCTATTCCCCAAATATGGTGGAGGAGGTAGTATGTGGAAAAATGAAATTCACTATTTAAAATACTTCTGGAATTGTTACATTTTTATATACATCTGTAGTATATGAATCAGGGCATTACCTTTGCCACTGTATTGAAATATGTTTTATGGTACAGATAAAACAAATACATCTATAACACCTTAGTTTCCTTAGTAAATTAGAGTTTCAGTTGTTGGGGTTTTTTTTTGTTTTGGTTTTAAGAATTAGGCTTTTTTCTAAATAAAAATTAGAATATATGTTTTTGATTAGTAGATCTCCTCAGGTAATCTGTTAATTATGATTTCCAGTACTGCAATTAATAATTTGACTGCAACTCAATCTTGAATGATGTTTCTGAGAAAGAACTTCCCTAAATACACATCCATGGGTGGCACAGGTATAGCATGTTATGGATATATAAATCCACAGCACCAGCCATGCCTCATCCAAAGTTTATGTTGATGATCAAAGATTGTATGGAGAGGTTTTTTTGGTACTTTATAGAATATTTACTTCAGGAATCTAATCTGCTTTTCAGATCTTATTTAGTATCCTGTTGGTGACTCCATCCATAGGCAGAAATCAGTCTCTGTTGTGGTCTTACCACATGACAGGGATGCACACCCTGACTGTAAAGTGTTCCTGCAGGAAGGTGGCTCCTCAGGAGTTACCAGAGACAATACATGATTTTTCATGCTCCAGATATGACAGAGGGAAGAAATACAGTTCCTGGTTCTCACACTTTAAGATAAAAGAAATGAGAAACTCCCACCATGTTCATAGGGCAGTCTTAAGATATATTTGGCCTTTTACCCTTTCCTTGGAAGTAATTTGTACTGTCACCACTGGGAAAGGTCATTTCAAGACATGGGTCATCACCCCTTCCCCTGGAAATAGCAGTTTTCAATGTTCCTAGAAGGCATCATTTGGGGATTTCACAAAAACTAACCAGCTGGATTCTTTCAAGATACAGTAGGCAGATGCCCTGGAGATTGAATGTAATAAACCTGTCCTTAGGTGTGACTGAATGCATCTTCTTGACAGCTTGTGACCTGCTGCTGAAGCAACTTCAAAATACTTTATTTCCTAAGGGAGACTCTACTCGTAGTAATGCACAAAATTTTCTAGGTTAGGAAGAAAGACTCTGGTTGTCAAAGGCTGCCCAGCCTGCTTCTCTCCTCAGGCGCAAATTAGGATACTAGAGGATGTACTTGACAGCTGAGAGGATATCAGTGAAAAGCTATTATCTTCCATCAAAACCAAAACGTCTGCATTGAATTTTACTTATTTGTTCTTTATATTCCCTGACTCAGAAAAAGAAGCATCTAGTAAAACATTCAGCCACACTTAAAACTTAGTGCCACACTTCATGGAAGATAGACGTCGTGATTTTCTTGTCCCCAAGGCATTTTACCCTTAGATGAACATGAAGCAATGAGATAGAGAAGACACACAAGGTTATGAGAACAGCAGAAGCTGTAGCTTGAAGAAATATGAAGGAGGAAAATTTGGCAATGAGAATAATTGTTCTAGTTCCAGCTGGCAAATATTAAAACATCCATATATCACGTTAGAATCAGTATGAATTTAGATTACACTGTATGGGAGAAGTCAGGAGAGACTTGTGTGAGAAAGACTCAGATGACACAACTGGAATGACTGTCACTCATGACTGGAGGAAAAGCTGAGTACAAAAAGATCTTTTGTAGGGAAGATGAATTTACACAGTCAGGTGAAAGATGGTTGCATAAAAACAGATGATACAGTCGCAGAGCTGGAATAGATTGCATGGAGAGGAATAGCTGGACTTTAGTCTGGCAAGGAAAACAAAGGTGTCAGTGGACAAACAGTAATAATAACCGTGATGGTTCACAAAAACCTTGATGCCAACAGTTACTGGGCTGCACCAGCAAATGGAAAAAAACCAAACCCACATAATTTCAATATATAAAGGAGACCAAAAGCATATGAGTAACTTTACACATCCACGTTGTCGCTCCAAATTCAAATGGAATTACTCATGTGAATAAAACCAGTGATATGCATGAGCCTGAACAATGTAGCCTAGATACCAGAGCAAAAGAAGGACCAACTCTTTTGTCAGAAGCCTGAAAAAATGTTTTGCAAGCTGTTTTCATATTCAGACTCCAAATGACATGGTCTATTTTGGACTGGAGTCTGGCTTTCTGAAAAATTCTCACTCCCAGATGACATCGTCCAGTATTCATCCCAAGCCAGATGCACTTTGGCTTGGGTTTTGGATGGTTGCGTTTCTTTGTTTGTCTTTTGCTCGGTAAGAAGGCATTTTGCGCTTTATGCTCCTTGATCGTGGAAAAGGGAAGGAGCAAAAGCAGGGTGGTGAATCCCCCAAACTGGAAGCGGGTAAACAAGAGCTCTGGCTGTCCCTACCACAGCCCTCCTGCGCAGCCCCGCGGAAGCCGCAGGTCCCTCTTCCCCGCAGCGCTCTCGTGGCTGCTGAGCGCTGACGCCGCTTCCTTCCTCCCTGCCTTCCTTTCATGCGCTTCCTCTGCTTTCGTACCTGGGGCTGAGCGCGACCCTGCCCAGCTGTGCCCAGCTGTGCCCCTGCCCCGTGTGCGCCGGCGGGCTGTCTCGGTGCTGCCGGGATGCGCACAGCTGTGCCCCTGCCCGCTTAGGGCAGTGCCGGGCTGTCTCGGTGCTCCCGGGATGCCGAGGGTGCCCGGAGCCCTCGCCGCCTTCCCTCCGCTCCCTCGGGCGGAGCTGCTGCTGCTGCTGGGCGGGCACGGCCTCTGCTCCGCACCGCAGCCGGGCTTGTCCTCACCGGAACGGGGAGGAGGGAAAGAAAAGCGGGAGAAACAGAGTCGTGAACCGGCGTGTTGCCGGGAGCGCACCCAGCCTGGCCCGGGGCTCAGGGGGCTCCCCGGCCGCGGCCCCTCCGTCCGGGAGCCCCCGGCAGCGCCGCCTTCCCGGGCACAGCCGGCACCTCCTCCCGCCCTGCCCGGGATCGCCCTCCCCGCCCGGGGTCGGCGGGAGGCGCCGCCGCTGCCCGGAGCCTGCGCGGCGGGGCCGGGGCCGCTCTGGGGCTGATGGGGAGGGATGGGGCTGCTCGGAGGGAGATGGGGCCGATCGGGGGGCGATGGGGCCGCTCGGGGCGGTGATGGGGCCGATTGGGGCGGTGATTGAGGCCGCTCGGGGNGGCTCTCGGGGCGGTGATGAGGCCGCTCGGGGCGGTGATGGGGCCGCTCGGGGCGGTGATGGGGCTCTCGGGGCGGTGATTGAGGCCGCTCGGGGCGGTGATGGGGCTCTCGGGGCGGTGATGGGGCCGCGGGTCCCCGGCGGGGGAGGCTGTGCCCGGGAGGCGGGGGGTCCACGGGAGGAACGTGCCGTGATCGTTCACTGCCCTGTTCGTCATGAAGGAATGTGTAAAATGTCGTGTCTGGCCTGAATGCAGCCGGAAACAAACATACATGGTTTTTTTTGGCGGTGGGAAGGAGGAGCGCGGGGAACTGTGTCTGTTTGGGCGCTCCGTTCCAAGCCCTTTGAAGTCAGCGTTTACCCCAGAGATTCCTCTGCGTGCTTCTCTCTGAGCCCCAGCGCTTGCTTGGACTTGTGTCCTTGGCTTGCTGCTCAGCTGCCACCGGCTCGCCTTTTTCCTCGTTTCTCCTCTACGGGTACATGAGGCTTCATAACACAGGAAAGAAACTCCCCCACCCACATGTGCCTCTCTTTTCCATGTTGACATGTTTCCCTGCTTTGGGGCGGAGGCTATTACTTATTCCTTAGTATTGTTCCTAAAAAAAAAGAAAGAGCATAATTGCTTTTTCAAGTAACTGTAATTGGAGGCCAACTGGTAGACCCAGTCCGTAGCAATGCAAAGCATGTGGCCTGGACTATGTGAATAATACAAATACATTTGGTTTTAATATATTGTGTATGATACATCGGAGTGTGGTAGCAATATGTGCTGCTGAATTTTGTAATGCTAGGATTCAGCCATTACTGAGGGGCCACTCCAGAGCTACAGTGCAGCACTTTCTCCAGACCCTCTTAATTGCATCCTCCTAGGAATTACAGGAAAAAACCAAACAAACAACAAAACCAAAACCCCAAAACAAACCCACACATATTTCATAAAAAGAACTCTGAGATCATTAGCTAACATTTGGAAGTCCCTCAAATTAACATGCGTGAAGGACTGCGGCCAAACTCCCACTGGCTCCCATAAAAGCAGTAATCAGTCCTTCAAGCAAGATTCTCCACAAAATAACACCCAGAAGCCCCTGCAGAAAGGATTGCCAATCTCACCATCTGACTAGATTAAAAACAGCAGTAACAATGTGATAATTGACAGGAGAAACTTCCCTGACAAGGAATGAATCAGTGTTTATTTTTAGCCTTTCTCCCAAATGCTTTATTTAAACGAAAGATTAACTAATTATTTCCATCATTGTATTGTCCACAGTAGAAGCAGAAGGTGGCAGATCTTTGGTATCTGCATGGAGCACTGTGTGTCAGCTCTTCCTTTGAGGTCTGCACCCTGGAAAGGTGAGATATGCCAGTTGTCCTTTCATTTCTAGTCTGATCAAATATGAAAAGTACCAAGGTTTCACTAAATTTAGACACCCCCCAATCAATATTTTTTATTTCCTAAATAGCAAGCCTCAGAAAAGGTGTCAGAAAATGTAAATTGTGATTGCCTCTGTATCCCACCTTTGCTCCAGAGCTTCCCTTGGACAGCAAGTCAGTATTAATCCTGTCACTGCGACTGCCCACTGCAGCCTTGCAATGGCAGAGCACTTGCATTCCAGGAAGGTAAGGCTGCTCTACCTGTGCACAGGAGCCAGCAATAAAATTTTATCTAGGAGAAGGCAGTTTACTGGAGAAAAATCTGGGAAAAGATTTGTCCTGTTTTGTGGGGCAAATGTGAGGAAACGCCCATTTCCTCAAAGAAAACAAGTAATCCCAAGGAAAACAAGTAATATCTGTGTTTCTGATAATAAGCTTTTGGCTTCTGGTTTGTTTTGAAGGAAGGACTTCATTTTTCTTAAATTTTTTTCTTTTTTCTTTTTTTTGTTTTCTATTTTTCTTAAATTTTGAATGAGTTGCTGCTTGCAGCATGGGTTTCATTAGCAGAAAGTGAATCAAACTACTTTGGAAATGTCTGAGGACACTCTTTTGTTTTTGGCTTACCTGCTGTGGAACTAAGACACATAAAAGACTTGTTGTTTCATTTTGCCACATACCTATAATATGAGGGTTTCTACAAAGCATGCAAAGAGCTGATTTACCAGTCTCTTACTTTCCTAATCACAAAACAATTGTACCACACTAAATTCATAGGTCAAATCATATTAATTTTAGTCTTGAAGAATGAGTCTCATTTTCAGCATTTGAGTATTTATTCTTCAATGCAAAATGTCTATAATTTTTTTTCCATACTTCTTAATATTTCAGGTAGTTTTAGGTATGACTACTTAGGCTAGGCCAATTCTAGGTAAAACAGTTTATTTGTACCATTTTAGTGCATATTTGGTCATTCTCGAACAGAGTGAAATGTGAAGTAGAAGAAGTAGATGATCATAGAAATAATGAGAAATTATCCGTTTCTTTTTGTGCAGTATACTGGTGTCTTACTGGTAGAGAGAGAAACTCCCCTGTTGTACTGCTCATAGGAGCAACCTGAACCTTCAGCATCTCATCTCACATGCTAGTGCCAGAGATGCATCAAAATGGAATTTTACCTAGAAGTAAAAGTATCAGTTTTCCTGCTTCTGCTTCTTGTGAACAGACATGGCAGAAACGGCTGCTCATTGGGATGAGCTGGACCTTGACTGCAGCGGTGCCTCCACCATCCCAGATAACTTAATATCTGTTCAAAAATCAGATGTATGTAGAACACTAATGGGAACATTGTATGAAATTATTTAATCAGAGGGCAATCAGGCCGAACAAATCCATGAGTCATTCATAGTCATTCATGCACATCTGCATTGCAAGAGATACAGTTAACTACAAAGGAAAACATTACAGATGGGGGGAGGGTGAGACAGAGAATAAGGTAGAGCAATCAGCATATAATACATGGGGTTATAACCAGAATTTATTTTATTGGCTACAGGCTGAGTCCAAAAAATAAGGGTTTAGGGCAGAATTTGAACTTTTAAATCTAAAACACAGATGGTGGAAATATCCCAGTGAGCTGTGTCTGACCTTGCATCATGCCCAGATTCCTAAACCACCTTTTCTGTTTTTACATGAGCTATATTCAGCTGTGTAGAGCCTCTTTGTGTGACTAGATCTGCAGCAGTTCCACAGGACTAAGCAGCTTTGCACTCTCATATCTTAACTCAATCAGGAACTAAAAACTTAGTGTCACTCCATTCAGGTCCCCAGTGTGCTCAGTTCAAGGGGTAACCCTCAAGCCCCTCTAATGGATGCCAATCAGACCAACTGAGTCTTTATAACTGCAACTGTACCCATTACCTCTAAAAGACAATTTTATGATCTACCAGAGCAGGTAAAGCATTTATCCGGGAAGTGGAATTTCTGAGTTCAGGGCCTGTTCTTTGCAGAGCAGAGATATCAGTAGTCGCATTGATGTCTGGGTGCAGAAGTATTCACATGAAACCAGCCTCAAAGTTTGATCACTCACACTCTCAACTCTGTCCCCTGCACAGGACACTCTAAGCAAGTGCTGAGGCTCTGCCCAGGGATGCTTCAATTAGCGTTGATGTGTTCCCCTCAGGTCTCACTAACGCTGTGCCCTCGGAGGGGGCTGAAGGGTAGCAGAGTGTATTGGCTGAGCTGCAGCCTTGTCATGGCTGTACCTCTAGTACATCTCTGTCAGTGTGTTCCTGCTCTTAACGAAGCAACAATCTACTTTCATTGTCTATGCTATTTCAATATGGAAAACTGATTTAAAAGCAAAAAAAAAAAAGAAAAAAGACAGATAAGTTACCATTTTTTAACAGAAATGTTCCTCTCAGCCTAGCAATGGCTATAGGGAAATTGGATCTGCAGCTACCAGATTGTAGGTATAACCAGCACCAGCTGCTGGTCAATTCTCCGGGAATGCCTTCGGTCAATATAGGTTTGGGAATTACCACTGGATGGCAGTCTTGTGCCAGAGAGGATGTAACCACATGTGATTTTGTTTGGCTGCAAACACTGACATTTTTTAAAGACCCAAAACCAAGTCTACTTCTGAATACCATCATAAATTTAGAGTGACTTCATGTAAGGCATTCACTTCAATTTAGAGTTGCACCAGCACAACTGGGACAAGAATATGAACCAGATGTTGAGAAGTGATATTTTGACTGTTAATTCTATCAATAAAGTTCTGAACAATTTATGAAATTTAAATACAAGGAGCAAGCATAGAGGCTGTAGCCACAAAAGACCAAGAGCACTGAACTTCTGTGTTGCTACAATCGACACTCAATTCTAATAATTGACCTTTAATGCCTTGTTACATGCCAGTGGTTTTATCCTTAAGGCTGCTGTATTAGGCATGCTATTTTTTAAAGACACAAGAAAGTTCTGCTATGGCTGGCTGTAAAACAAGAAGTTACCTTAATTCCAAAAGTCAACATTTGAAGTCTTTGTTTTAAGGTTTCCAATCTATGTATTTCAAATGTTTGGAGAGTGTTTCAGTAGTTTCGAATCCCAGATATTATCTATTTATTTTGAAATATTTGAAAAATGGCTCAATTCTTTTCACAGAGAATAATCCTTCTGCGAGAGTCAACATTTTTTTCCAGAAAGTATTCATGTTTTTTGAGAAGGAATCAGGCTTACACTGAATCTGCATTTTTAAAAGTGGTGATTATCTCAGCTCTGTAGTGGAATAGAATACTGTTTACAATAACTCTTTAGTAAAGACTACCCATTTGGCTTAATGTTGTGTATCGATGTGTTGTATGGGAGAATACCAGGAAATTTCTGCAACTGCATTTGAACATTTGGGCAATAATTAAATTCTTCCTTTTCTGTTGGCACAAATGGTAACAACCTCTCTACCATAAAGAGCTTCAGTTCTTCAAACCCCAAAACTGTGCGGTGCACTAAATATAAGGAATATCTGATAAGTTCAAGAACTCCTCCAACAAAGTCATCTTCTCCACCTTCACTTTCACCAAAACTATCAAGAGAACTAGTAATCAATTTCACCTGAAGTGTTTTCTGTTTTGGGCCTGGTAGCATATCTCTGGTTTCAGTCAGGGAAGGGAGTGCTCGGAATGTTTTAGCACAGCCAACTCTTGTGATTTACTTGGCATAAATGGAAGAAAGAAATTGTGTAAATATGGGCTAGAGCTTATTCTTGGAAAATGCAGTCCCATGGGCTTGGGATCTTTAATGTATATTTTTGGTTATTGCTTGTATGCTCTCACTTCAGTTCTCTACTGGTATTTGAGAATAATATCCCTCTAATTCTGCGCTGCTTGATAGAAGAGTTCCTGTGTATGTGCTAAACGCACTCAGAGGCTCAAGGTAAGAAGTTTCAGCACACCTTTCCCTCCCTCCCTGGTTTTGGCTTATTCTGAGGGTCATCATGGCCCTACCATAACTTGGTCACTCTGGGAAGATGCTCTAAATTAAGCATTGACTGTAATGGCTGAACAGCATGGCAACCTGAATCTGTTCAGAGAATGGGGTGGAAACTATTGTCTTCCCACATTTCTGCCCTTCTATCTTAACACTTTCTTCTGGGATTTACAGGATTCACAGTTGACAGGATGGTTTGCAATAACCCTGTAAAGAACCTGAGTCTCCCCCACTTTGTTTTATGCACTGTTGCCATTCACTACCAGCTGGTAGTTAACTTATTTTTTTAAATCTATTTTATGGCAATACCCCAGGGCTGTGTTCTTGTTTGTGGTTTCTATGTACTATTGCAGATATTGGTAGTTGAGAGAGACTTGAAGAGAACCTACAAGCTCTAGGTAGCACAAAGCAGAGAACTGAGATTAATGGAAAATCACATTCAAAGTTTGTGACAGTGTTAACTACCTGATCTGATTATCTAAGGCATGTAGGCATGAATGCATGTTCTGGTACATGCGTCAGCTACAGGAATGCTAAACTGGAGAAGTTAATTTGGTAAAATAAAGGCGGTGGGAGGGAGAAAAATAGTCATGCTTGGCACTACTCGAAGACTTGCAAGAAATTTCCTTTTTTCCCCAATCTTTAAATGCTTTGAAATATATAAGGTCTTGGAGTCTGCATTTGTAAATGTTGTTTCAAACTGGAGTAGTATCTGTTAAACGTTGCCAAGAAACATCTGTTTTTCCGTTCCTGGAACCCTGAGCTGAGGCAACAGTTTTCCTGTCAGCTCTGCTGTGGAGTGAAATTGGTTCAATAGGTCATTCTGTTCTCTCCATTTCGTAGTTCTCAGTTTCCTGTTAAAAGGATGGCCAACAACAGGAGTAAGCAGGAAGAGAAAGAAGATTGTCTGTAATGTGTGTATTAGCCTGTGAAAAAAATCCATTTAGCTTCAGAGTGAGTTAGATAACTGATGAGAGCAGAGTTATTAAGCATTAGAAAGAACACCAGGGATTATATGGAACTGTAAGATTTATTAGCCCCCAAATGCCCCCAAGATTTTTTAGCCCCAGAATGGTTTGTCTTTCATCAGTGGAAATAACAATCTGATAGAAATCTCACTGAAAACAATGGAAATCTCACACTGATGGTCACCAGGCTCTGGATTTGACCCTTTGTGGTATCACTTGTAGATGGCCTGGTGGGAACTGGTCACCAGTACACAATATATTAATTGCAGGACTGTTGTTAAATATGATCTGAGCAGCTCCAGACTGGATTCAGTAACTGAAGGGCCACCAGTGGTTGTATGTGTTGTCTTTTCAACCACCTCTCACTCTGGTGGAGTCGGTCTGAGGACAGACGGGAGAGAGAACCAGAAGAGGAATTCAAAGGCCTCATGTAGAGAAGGCCGTAAGTATATTGTGTTGGTTTTAGTTTTAGTTTTTACATTCCCAGCTCTCTGTGCTTTGACAATGCTTTGGACAAACAAATACATTTCCCTTCATCTTTTAGCAACAGGATAAGTCTCATAAAGGCATTCAGCTGCTTATACTCCCCCTGAAATCATCAGGCATTAAAAGCATAATAACATTTAGAGCATACACCATGTTCTGATATTTAATCAGCAATGAAAATCTGTGTTATTCAGTCAGCAGCATTAAAATTAGAAAATCAGTACACTGAGGTGGCAGAACCCTCTGCATGTATCCTTACTGAAGAATGGCAGCACCTCTGTTTCTAAAACAACTGGAAAAAAATATGCTGTGACCTTCTGTCCTGAACATTTTGGTGACATGAAAAAGCCAATGGGCATTGGAGTTGTTGTTTTTATGCACATATAATTTGCCATCACTTACGTGACTTAAAAAAGCAAAACTAATCTGGAGGGAGGGTTTCCTCATTTTTTTTTCCTTAGATGTGACCTTTCCCTTCCACTCCATGAATTTAAAATACTGAGGAAGTGAGTCCTAATCTGAGGAAGAGTTTCCAGAAGAAAATTGGAGATGCAGCGCTTTCCGTGTCAGGGTCTTGCAAAGTGCTGATGGTATAAATTCACTAATGGGGGTCAGGAAACTTGTTAAAGGCAGATAGGATGCAGGAAGGGAAGAGGGAATTGTACAGTTCCCAGGCAGTTGCAAGCAGCTTCCTGACACTATTTACTTGGTGAAACATTTTGTTTCCTCCAGAGAAGTGTTTGATTTTGATTTTGCTTTCATCATCACCAGTGTAAGTCAAATGTCCTAATTTGTGTCATGTCTGGCTTATATTCTGATACTGAAGTGACCATTCCCTGGCTGGTCAGTGATTATCTAAATCCACATGGTGATATGGTTCATCCACACCCCAAATATACTACAGTCAAATGCATGCATGTATATGGAAAATGCCATTGTCAATGGGTAGCTGGGAAAGGAGTGGTGCAGTTTACTCTGTGATCCCTGGGTTTGTAGCCTAGTTTCCTCAATGCCATCTTCATCTGCTTTCTTAAGTCTCATCTAATTTTTGTATTTGTTGTATATACACTCTATTGTGCCAGGGGAGGTTCATGTTGGAAAATAGAACAAATTTCTTCACTGAAGGAGTGGTTAAATTGGAAGGGGCTGCCCTGGGAAGTGATGAAGTCACCATCCCTGGAATGTTCAAAAAACACGTAGTCATGGCACTAAACAATATGGTTTAGTAGGCACGGTGGTACCCATTTGAAGGTTGGACTTGAGCTTGGAGGTCTTTTCCAACGTTGATGACTATGTGATTTTCCTAAAAACAGTTGCATTTGTCATGTGTTTGGCACAACAGTATTTGGAACTGCTGTGATTTACAGGATCACACTCAAAGAACCAGCACCTACTACTGAAAACCCCTGCATGCTGGGAACACAAACTGGCTTCTGCATTGCTCGAGTTGCACCTTGGTCCTGCTGTTTCCTCCTGGGTTGTCCCCTACCTGGGGCTTTACGTAGGAACGAGGGACATCTAGTGGCTTAATAGAACATAGCAAAGGAAGATGTTCTGCCCAAGGTACATTGTGCAAGGCAGAAAATTCAGTGAAAATTAAACTAAGTTAAAGACTTTCTCAATGGTTGAATTGTAATTTGAATATACGTAATTGCTTTAGCTAATAGTAAAATAATCTGTGATTAATTTTATTTTTTGTTTCTATCTTGTGAAAAGGTGAGCTGACTTTGGAATGTACGCAGGTTAAAATGTACTTGGTACCTAATTTCAGGAGGACAGAACATCCTCTTTCATTAGGAGAAGTTGGGGTACAGGACAGATGGATAAAAAAACCAGAAGCAAATCACACAACAGAGCCCTATACATTTTTTTTCTCCCCCAAATGAACACATTAATTTTATGCATGGCAATTCAGGATGTGATTAATTAGACAGGGTGACACCTGGTAGCTTTCAATGACAAGGAATAACTGCGAAGAGCAGTTCAGTGGAGCCTTTTCTTTCTCTGCAATGTTGTTCTTATTTTAATACTTAAATAATGAGTTTCTTTAACAAGTAACCCACTCTGAGTCATGTTTTCCTCTCTCTCCTTTGTTCTTATCCTAACCAAAAACTACTTGTCGTCCCAATAGCTTTTATTACAAAAGATGAGGTGCACATAAAAGAAGCAAAAATATCTGCATTGAGTTATATGCTGGCTTTGTATTTTGAGCCTGTGTTTGTTTTAGGTTTCCCGTTCTGTCTTTTTCTAGTACGTACTGAAAATCTGGATGGACTAAGTTCATTATGGTGCTCAGACCAGGGACTGTGCTTGACCTCTCATCCTGCAGGAAGTACATTTGAGAGGCCAATATCAGGCAGTCAAAAGTTGTTATCTCTGACTGTCTCTCACTCCTGTTCTAAGCCCACAAATCAATAAATTCAAGTTTTGCAGGCAGAGCTGGGGTATTTTGGCTGACTAAAGAAGGCAGCTTTTACATGTAAAGAGAGAGACTTCTCTGCAAATGAGAGCAAATCACTGCCAAATATTGAGACAGAATCTGGAGTGAGCAACAGGAGGCATTCTGTCTCACCTGAGATGCTGATAAAACCTGGAAGCCACAGGAGTGAGATTAGACTGAGAAAAGACGAATCACTCGTTATTTTGCAAAGATGTGTGACCTAGGAGGGTTTTTTTTTAAGAATAAGAAGTGATGATAAAATCTTTTGCTAGCTGAGAGGATTTTGTCTTCCCTTTCCCTTCTGAACAGGCTAAATAGAAGCTTGTAGACCTTAGTGAAGGTAAGGAAATAGTGAATAAGCAAGCGAAGGGCTCTCCCATTCTGACTTCCAGCTCTATGTGGAGCCCCTCTGAAGACCCCATGCCAGGGTTCAGAAAGACATTCTTAGCCTATGCGTGTGCCATTAAAATGAGATAGGAAGAGTTATTTAAACAGTAGTCACATTGCGTCAGGAGCATGGAACACAGAGTTTGGGTCCAGTGGTTTGGGCTGATGTTGTAGTGGGTTGAATTTACAAAGGTTATTGTTTCATTAATGTACACTGTAAGAAGGAGCTTTATTAATGTCCTACGATTAATGAGTGAATGCAGTGAGTATTTGATAGCCCCTGAATAATAAAGATTTATTAAAATTATTCTTTATAGAGAGGTACTAGCAGTCTATTTATGTGACAGAGTTGGCAGGTTTCAAACTCCTGAAGTCTTAGGTGCACCAGCAGGCACAAAGTTATGTTGTTGAGATCCCATTTATCTCCAGATTTGTTTCAACAGGAGTTCATTGCAGAGAGAAGTTGCCATGAAGAGAGCTTCCAAAGGATGTTTCTGTTCTCTTGTGAAGGCTACATTTAGGATGTGAACGTAGATATACCAAAACCCTGCTGCTGGCAATATTCAAACTGGATTTACCAGTATGAGGGGAAAATGAGCTGAAGTTGGTTTAGCTGGCAAATAATGAAGTCTCTCTATTTCAGAAATTTCTGGGAAAGAATGGCAAAACCAAAGTACAACTGGCCACGTGGATTATCCTGATGCAAGTGTGGTCAGTGACCAGAAAGAAGAAAAAGAAGCAGACTGGCTTTTTAACAAATATTTATTCAATGAGAAGGTAATGACTTCTTACTTCTTGCCTTACCGTTGCCACTGTGAGGTCCTGATTACTACATTACAACTGTACTGGTTAATAAGGCAGTACAAAATGAACCTAAAGTTACATGAGCTTTAGACTGAATACTTTCTCTTGTGAGAAGATCTAGGAAAAATTAATAATCCTGTTACACCCAAGATGAAGTGAAAAGAGTGTGCTGGGGAAAGGTTGGAATATGCCTTGCACAGATTGAGCAGAAAGGGTAATTTGGAGAGCTGAGACTCAGCACCTGACATCGTTCAAGCGTAAGGTCTGTTACAATGCTGGAAACCAGCCTAGGACTCCTCTGCTCTTACTTCTGTTGATGCTGGAGTGCCAACAGCAAATAAGCTGTGGCAACTCAACTCAGGCTTCCACTCCTGATGCCCTGGTGCTTTGCCCTTGGCCTTATGGGTATGTATTTACTAGCTAGTACAGGCAAACACAAATTTCCATTGACTCATCTTCCTCTGTCAGGATGAGTCATCATATAGAAAAGGTTGTTTCCTCTTGTTCTTTGTTCAGGTTATAATCCAGTCTGCGCTCCAAAAAAGGCCAGGCCAGTAGCTTCAACACCTATGACAATCTCTGTTCTCCCATAGTAATGGAGGGAAACTCGAAGTGATGTCTGTAGCTTCAAGTTTTCTGAAGGGAAAGATCTTCCTTGGAAAATACTTTGAAAGAAGCTGGCGAAGTTCCTGGTAAGAACTTAGCCTTTTCTGTCCATGTTTCTCCATCTGTGAAAACAAGGCACAATTTTTCTCTGCTTCACAGTGGTATTGTGAGGAATCATCCATTAACATGTTTACATCACTAAAAGTGATTTCCTATTCTAAGTCACCTAGACTTCAGTTTCTAGGGACACAAACTGATCTCCCCCTTCTTAAAGATCTTTTCCCCCTTTTCACTTATCTGTATTTCTCTTTGCATTCTGCTAGTGCAAAATGTGATTGCTTCTAACATTGCTCCTGTACACCTGAGAGCAGTTTTAACAATGACACTGTATTTTCCTGAGCAATTAAATAATCAGCAAAGGAAAATAATTCTTCTTCAGTTTCAGGTCTTCCTTTTTACCAGTGTTGGAAAATGTTTTCTACCTGATACTGCTCACTACTAAAATTTCTCTTCACTGATCCAGCTCCTTTGGTATTGTCATGAAGAACAATTTTTGCATATATTTGAAAAGCATATTTTAGTCCAGCAATCTTTAAGATAATTAATTGTGATCGAAACTGGAGTTATCTATACAAACCCCTGTATAAATATTATGTGTTTCCTCTGTTTGCATGCTGCAGGACCTGTAGCTCTTTCTACAAAAAGGCAATTTTCTGTGGAACAGAACAACAGTCTTAAACATGAAGTGTGCTATCCAACTGAAATTGTACAGGGAGCCTTAGAAGCTCCTGTAATCAACTTCATGCCAGAACTGGTGAGATATTTTTAGCTATGACATAGTCTTGAAGGTTTATTTAGGGTTGTAAGAGGTACCCAAATCTGGAGGTGATGGCCACTTTAGTCATGGTCCTGCTGCCTCTCATCATCCAAATTGTCCTCCCACACACAACCTTGCCTGACCTGTGGAATAATCCCTTCTTTTCTCCCTCCCTGCCATGATCCCTTTTACTCCTGCTCACCACTGTCTCGCCTACTATAAAACTAAAATCTTGACTTCACCTCGTTTCCCCATATCCTTTCCACCTCTTTCCCAAGCTCCAAACTACTTCCTTATCCAGGTTTACTACCAGATGCTGTATATTAATGTAAGGAAACATCCCAGACTGAAGATGTAGTCAGATAGATGTTAAAATCAGTGAAGAACCAAGAGGATAATCCACACCAACATGCTTGAATCTTGAGGAAGAAAATGGTTCTGCGCTCCAGTTTATTTTACCACTGCTGCTGATTTATGTGGGAGATGCATCATCACCAGATAAACAAGCATTGATAATATCAGTATCTGTTTAATAAATATTATATTATAGAGTATTGTTCTTCCACTATCTTCTGAAATAGAACAAGTTCCTGAAATTGAAAGTCCAGTAACAAAAGGCACAAACAGAACAAGGAATCTGGCAGCAGAATATTCTTTCTAAACAATAGGGTTGCAAGAGCAACACCCTGTTATGCAGCTCAGTAGAAGGATACTGACAAAACTGAAACATAAAATGCCCAATCACTAAACTGATTTAAGATGATGAAGTTCCCCAAATCCGAGCCATTAAACTAATAGCCAATACAGAAGCTTGAAAATTACGATAAATAATAATAACATATCACTCATGGGTGGCCTTAATGCTGAGTCATGGATAAATTGCATGGAAAAAAAAAAACAATCACAGGAGATTTATAGCACAAAAAAAAGAAATCTGAAAGCCAAGTACAATGACTGCCAAAACAGAGAATGTAGCAATTCCTAACACAATATAAAATTGTTGCATGCTTGAAGGCTGGGCTAAATTTTCCTCCGAGTGTGTTTTATGGGATTATAAGAGAAACAAAATTATCCTGACAACTTGAAAGAAAAATAGGTAGCTTATTAGACCAATTGATAAAGCTGGAAAGAACAGACCAGCTTCCAGGCATGCAGGTGCTTCTTCAGATCTGAAATAAAACCAGGAAACTTCAAAGCTAAATCCAGGTTAAGAACAAGTATGCTGAGTTAGGACATCTGCTTTGCTTCAAATGTTTATTAATTTCTTTTTTAAAGGCTGTAAACAATGACCTGGGAAATAAATTTATAATAATATAGCCCTGTAAATGGATTATTATTTCTAAAGCAAGTTTGCAATTAGAAAAGGATCTAAGGAGCAAAACTTACCCCTGCAAATCTGCACAAAATCACATTGGGTTTCCATGAGATTTAAAAACCTGTTTGCTTACATTGCTTTAGAAAATATTAATTGGATTCCTAAATCACTTAGATGCTTTAGAAGGTTTTACTTTCACTGAAAAAGGCAATAAAAAGTCAGGACACTGCCAAGGAGTGGAAGGATGTGAGTCCCTGGTGTTTACACAAACCGAGCTGTGCTGGGGACAGGTACATTTGCCTGAACAGACCTGGTAATAAGCTCCAAGCCTGAGATCTGGCAGAAGCACAGACGACACCAGGCAACACTAAGCAGTGCTCTGAGGTGACTCAGCTAAGGCTAGTCCTAGTAATGATGTAAATATAGTTTTCTAAGTTTGTAATTTGTATTTATTGAACCTTTTCATTGGAAAGGGTAGGGAAGATGAATCAGAAAAGCAATTTTCTGTCATTGTCCATTTGGCAATTTTTAAGCTGTTACTTTTTCGGACATCTACAACAGTTTCCTTGTTTCTAGAATGAGTGCATGATATCATATCCTGAGCCCTTCTCTTTTCATACAGCTTTCTGAGGCACTAGGAGGAGTCCAGCTACAGTCATCATGTGAATAGGTCTGTAATACGGTAGTGGAGCAACCTCTGCCACCATCTGTCTGCCTGCCTAATTCGTACTCCTTAAGAAATTGCTGCTCCAGGACGAACGGCCCTTGAAGCACAGTGAGTATCAGCTGAGAGCAAACAATTTATCGAGCTTGTAAAGTTGCATCAGAGATCGATCACTTCTCTGTGTATTTACATGTATGTGCAGTTTGGGACACAAATAAAAGTGAAAGGAGAACTCACAGTCATAATTCCTCACTGAAGTGAGAAGAGAGTTCCCTGATTAAGCTGGGGTAAGAAAGGGAACAGCAGCAACATGGGAGGCTTTCGGGGTGCAGAGATCGGATTTAAGATGTGGGTTAAGTATAGGAAAGGGCCAAGGTACACGTGCTGTGCCAGGCAATAACCCATTTGTTGTGGACAGAGACAGGAAAGAAACAGCTGCTAAAACGTATACACAAACGACTGTGAGTGACTACATGGCATTGTATTAATGTTGGATGACAAGCACCTCTTGTTTATTCTTTATCTGGTTTGGTTTGAGGAATGCAGTAGTACTCGCTAGTAATAAGAAAAATAAAAGGAGAATAAAAGAGCTAGTTTTCTTCCACTCATCCCTAAAGCATACAGGCCAAGTAAACATTGACAGTGAGTCATTGACTCATTTTAGTATAACTACATAACCTGTGGTGGTGGCAGTGTTACTTCTGCATTTCTCCATCTTTAGCTCTCAAATGCAGAGCTAAAGGCTGTGCCATTCTTGGTGGAGGGCCCAAGGTTTTGTCTAGGTGTCTCTGAAATGCTGATTGAGTAGTAGCTTGTTAGCTATACCAATAATACAGTTATATTTATAGATATGAATAACATAGTGTGATCCAGAATTTGCAGCATAAAAAATGTTACAATGAAAGCAAATTAATGACTTGCAAATGATATTGTAGAAAATATTTGTATATAGAACATCTGAATTTTACTGTGCATGTTGTCCTGGTAGAATACCAAACATCAGCCTCATTTCAAAGTTGTAAAAGTCTTACGATCATGCTTTACATAAAGGCTTCAATCCAGTTTGAATGGAAACACCGAAAACCCAGTGATTTTTTTTGTGAATATTTAAGATAACAGTAACTGGCTTCAAAAATGTGCAAATAAGTTGTGTCCTTGCTCTCCAAAAAAATGTTTGGTGAGGTGAGCAACTGTACAGGATAACTTTTGCATATGTTATTGATGACACAACTTTATCTATTTTCAGTTTGCTCACTGTGGTTTTGATCAGCTCCTTCATAGGCTCATTGTGTTAGTAAAAACCGTTGCTTTTTGTTGTCTGCTAAACTGCATCGTGAGGTAAAAACTCCCCTTCAGTTAAAAGTTGCTGGACTCTCTTCTGTTGCTGATGTAGTTCATTTTATGTCTAAACAAGCCTGATATTTTCTACAACACAGTTATGATAAGAGTAGAAGGATGCCCAGGATGTGCTGTGTGCTGCTCAGCCTGGCCTCAGTAGCATCGAGGTTGCTGTACGAGAGGCAATCATTAGTCCACCCTCTCCAGGGTTCTGCCTCTGACAGCGACAGGTACCATGTGCTTCTGATGCAGCTGCAAGCAAGTCCAGAGAGATCAGCTGTCAAATAGGCTTCACAGGAGATGTTTTTACATGCCTATCAGTTAGTAGTTGGCATCTACTGTGCAACACAAGGGATTTGTAACTCTTTCATTTAATAGAATATCACAACAGATATCCACAGTTCCACAGAAATGTTTGTTTCTTGAATTTGCTGCCTCCAACCAGTCTTTGTTCCAACCATGTTTTGTGACCATGAGTAAAAACTGTGGGGTTAAAAAAAATCGTTATTATTTCCTTTCTTTGGATTTAAATTGCTGACTTTCACTTCCATTAGATGTAAATTTGCTTAAACATCATAGAAAAAACTCACCTTAGTATTTCAATTTTGTGCTCTACTGGAGAGCGATGATGTATTCTTACTTATAGTTTGGTCTGCCTAGTTTGTAGCTATGCTTTTTTTCTTTTTTTTTTTCCAATTTATAAACTAATTTCAAGTTTATAAATTCAGGAAAGCTCCTGAATTTATAAAGGTGCTTCAAGGGCTTCACTTGGAGTTTTAGAATTCTAGAATATAGGTGTAGTCAGGCCACTGGGTTGGTGAGAGAGGACTTGCCCTTGGTGAAGCTGTGCTGAATGTCCCCCATGTGCCTTAACATAGCTCCTAGGGGTATCTGTTCCATGATTTTCCCAAGCACGGACTGGTTAGTAGTTCCCAAGGTTCTACTTTATACCATTTTTAAAAATGGGTGCATTTTTTCCCCTTTTTCCATGGATTTCACTTGACTGCCATGACTTTTCAAATATCATGGAGAATGACTTGGAAACTTTTCATCAGGTCCCATAGTGCCATAAGTGTCAGGTTTCTCAGGAGTTCACAAACCTGAACTTCTTCCCCAGTGCCTATCCTGCTGGCCATCCATCCAAGAGGTGTGGGAGGAGAGGTTATCAGTGAACACTGAGGAAAAAACCACTTGAGTACCTCAGCCTTCTCCTTATTCATTGTTACCCATTTGCCCGTCTTGATCACCAGGGTACTATGATTTATTTGACCTTACTTTTCAGGCTGACATACCTGTAGAAGCCTTTCTTGTTATTCTTTGCATCTCTTGCCAAGTTCAGCTCAAGCTGTGCCATGGCCTTCCTGACCCCATCCCTATACAACTGGGCAGAGTGCCTATGCTCTTCTCAGGATACCTGTCCTTCCTTCCACTACCTGTGCATTTTCTTCTTCTCCTTTAGTTTGACCAGCAGGTCTTGACTCTGCCATGCTGGTCTCTTGCCTTCCTTTCTTGATTTCTTACACCTGGGTATTGAGAGCTCTTGTGCTCTATGGAAAGCATCCAGATCCGCTATCTCTCTGTTGCTCCCTTGTCCCTGACAGCAGTTTCCCAGAGGTTCCTATTGCTTATTCCTTGAAGAGCTGGAATTTTGCTTTCCATAAATTCAGAGTCCTGACTTTACTCTTCAACTAACACATATCCCTGAGGACCGCGAACTCCAACAGTGCATGATCACTGCAGCCCAGGCTGCCTCCAATGTCGATGTCACCAATTAGCTCACTCGTGTTGGTGACCAACAGCTCCTGTAGTTAATTATTTTGTTGTCATACTTAAAAGATCCAAAGATGAAAGAGATGTGTGAGTTTCCTTTGTAGAAGCCACCTAACTTTGCTTTTTGTATCCCGTTTATATATATCTTAAAAAATAAATTTTCTAGCACCTTACATCCAAGAGATGTTAGGTACACAGCAAATATTTAATTAATTAATCCCACAAAGAACTTGTGAGGTAGGCTCCTTCATTTTACAGGTGAGACAGAGAGTGAGGCAGTTAAATTAAGTGACTTGCTTAATGTCACACAGTGAGTCACTGCTAATGCTGAAAATAGACTTTGTGTCTTCTGGTTCCTTGCCCTGTATTTTAATCATCGAACCAGACTAAACTCTAAAGTTGAATTAACTCCTTAAACTATTAAAATAATTGTTCTTAATGTTATGTTGGAGAATTATATTTTAATCACCTAAGCAGCTGAATTACTTGCAAAAGTTTTCCTTGCTTAGGACCTCTTTTGTCTTTCTTGTTCATATGTTTCTTCAGGTGTCAGCTGAATATATTTTGTTTACAGTGATCATGAACTTCAAAAATACACTCCAGCAGATCTCTACAGAAAAATAAGGAACACACTTAAAACTCACAGCAATCTCTTTGCTGTCAATGTAGCAATGCTCTTTTCCATACTCTCAGCAGCCGTTCCACTTAATAATACCCATAGCTTTAATTAACAGAGCACAGTAAAGTTATTGCCCCACAGAAAGCAAAAGATAGACTGCTGGTTATGCTGATGACTAAATGAAAATATATCCTGAAGCACAATTTGCTACAGCGTCTTAAGAATTATCTGCTTAGAAGTGCAGTTCTGAACTGCATGCTGTGTCCTCTCTGAATAAACTGGTACAGAAAGAGATGTGATCCTTGCAAACCTGTTTAAATGAACAGTACCCATGGTTCAGGGGAATGATATGCTCCAGCAGCTTTAGAGCTTTCCTGAGCATAGTCCATGTATTTGTTTATGCTGATAGGACATATATAAATTCTTCCAATTCTCACTATCTTACCTGTTCGACAACGTTTTTTAGTATAGCATAGAATAAATGGCCCAGAAAATATGCACATAGGTGTAAGACCTCAAGACAGTGAATAATTTCACCATGGCTTTCTCCCTGATAAACCTGGGTATCAACACAGCTCTCTGTTACACGGCCTTATACAATGCTTTGTATCATACAGTATTTTTAGTGTGGATGAGATAAGCAGCAAAAGGCTGTGGTCAGCTCCAAAATTTTCATAAAGAATTTTGCCACATGTCATGGTAGTAGTGTTTAAGAAGCTGAATATGTTAATCAAACATTAGATAATCTTTGCGAAAAACAGGGTCTAAAGTGATAATGTGCCTAGGTGTTCTCTTCCAGATTGGGAATAGGAAGAAGACTTTGTGGTCTTTGTGTCTGATCAAAACTAGCCAAACCGGTAGAAACAAAATACATGAACATTTTCAGCAACATTTCAGTTAATAGGTATGAAGAATGAGTCAGCTTGAGAAAAGCAGAAATTTCTTGTGGATAATCTGAATAAGAATGGAGGATGTATAATAGAATATCACATTCGAGAAGAGCTCTGACACAATAGAGGTCTTGAATTTTGGATGCAGGCAGAGTTATACTTGCTGCATCTATTACTGAAGAGAATAGAAAACAAGCTGCCTCTATGATTAAGTAGATATCATGCTCTTTTACATAGTTAACATTATTTAAGATCCTACTCAGCAAAGACTCAATATGTCCTGCCTACCTTAGTAATCAGATTACTGGTCACCGCTCTCTAACAGGTCTATTACAGCCTTGTTCTGTTAATTAAGCACAGAAAAAAGGCATTTTAGGAATGTCAGTTCTACACGCTGTGGGGATTACAGGCATGGTAACAGTTCATGTTTGTGAAAGGTATGTGCTGTCTGACTTCATTCCCTATGACAGTAAGAGGGAAACTGAGGTACAGCCATAGTGCTACTCTGAAGAGTTCATATTATTAATATATTATTCTGTAGATTCGCTTCACAGAACTGAGAAAGCATTTGTGGTAGGTAATGTGGTGCTTACACATTAGATCCAGAAAATGAATGAGAAAAGAAAGTGAAAATACATAATGAAAGAGTTGGCTAGTTTATTTCCATTATGCAAGCACAGTGAAAGGGACAAAGCTAGGCAATACCACAATTCCAAAAAAAAAAAAAAAAAGAACAGAACAAAACAAAAAAAACCCAAAAAAACCTCTAATATGAATTATCTTAAACTATATGAATTATAAAATGTGAAGTTAGCAATGCAGACAAGGTAGCAACGCAAACAAGACATCTCTTTTTTCCAGCATTCCTTATTACGTGTTAATCGTGGCACTGTAAAGATCCAAGAACCTTGGATCACACAACTTGCAAAATATCACTAGAATGTTTCTTTCTGGAACGAAGTACAGCGAGACAAGGACAAGCTGAAACTGTAAATATGGGGAAGGACTGCTCTGTTCAATAAAACAAGCGGTTTCTGCTGAAACTGATTTTGCTTAAGGACTAGTTTGTAGTTCCAAGTGTCTTTCAGTGCTGACAGCTGAAGAAGGTAGCTCGGGGCCGGATTGTAATGTTCACTCCTTGCTCTAATGGGCGGATGTGTTTAATTAACCTTTGTTTCTGCAGAAGCAGACATTCTGGCAAGCTGTAAGAATGCTGAAGGAGGGAAATCTAAACAGCAGTGAACCTAGGCACATTCTATATATCTAGTATAGATAAAGAATGTTAATGTAGATAATGTAGATAAATACGGTTTCCTAGGAGACAGTTTTGTATAAGCAATTTCTGTATAAGAAATTTAACATAGTTTCCCCTTAATTTCACAAGATCCAGCTATGGTCCCATGCCCTTGGGACACTTGTCTCTCGTGTCTGGCTAAAGACTGGGCACAGTTCTTCGACAAAAGCATGTATTCAAGGTGGAAATACTCTGCTTAGTATCTCTTGGATAGTTAGACGTGACAGCCTCACTGCCTTTTCCATGTCCTGCAGTGACTTCTCCAGATACCATAGCTTGGACTGACCCTTCCCAGAGCTTCCTGTGAATTGCAGATCTCAAGGTTTATAGCTAATTCTTCAGAAGGCATATGGCAAGTCTAATGCAAAGCAGATATCCTTTGCATAAAGTTGCTGAAGGCACTGTTTTTTGCTTGAAAAACTAAAGCACCGTAGATTACAATTCATATAAGTACAGCAAAATCCCTGGCCACAACCTCACTTGGCCCTAATCTTTCTCTAAAAAATCACCAACTTTGCATGAGTGTTTTGAAAGAATGCAAATCAGAGCTTATCGTCTCTGACCTTCATCAACTCTGTGGCCACAATAGCATCATTGTTTTCTATCTCCTCCCCTTAGTTAGCGGCACTTTCCATTCCTCTCACTTCCTTTTCATCCCATACTTTTCCACCTGAGAGGCTTTTTAATGCTCTTCTTTGTCATCTGGTTTTGCTACTACTGTGATCTAAATTCCAAACTCCTTCAGTCCTGGTTGCCTTAGTCTCAATCAACCAAGACCGTGTTTTCCCTTAAAGGGCACATTATGAGCTTGAAGGTTGGACATTCCCAAGGTATATTCCCAGCTGAAAGAAGATTTACATTACAGCATTTTTCTTGCTAAAACTACATTGCAGCAACACAGTATCAATTACAATCATAACAGTACTTTTCCCACCTCAGCGCCGTGACGCAGAACTCTTTTCTTCATAGTACTGTGCATCTCCACATTGCCACAGTACAGAAGAACTAGGGTTAAGGGAGCAGTTCCTGCTACATTCCTACTATATTCTTAATACCATGCTTTTTCCACTGCATTTCTGTTCCAGAATGAAGTGTTGTGACAACAAACTAGGTAATCAAGGAAAAATAAAACTGGCTACAATTGCAAGGATTGTTTGTTTCTGGTAGGGACTGATGACTCCAAAAGCCACAGACTGTGTGTTAAGTTCTTGAGTGGTGACAATTTCCATTTTATAATGTTGCCCAGAGCCTGATAGAGATAGGATTGTATAGGCCTGCCATAAGCAAAAAGTGTCCTCTTGCAAAATGCAGCCCATTGGCCAAATCTGATCTGCAGGATCCTCTGCCTGGTCTGAAGCACATTTACTATGGAAATTCCAGGGAGCAAGCTGTTGCCCCCTCCCAAAGAAAAGGAAAGGAGGGAGCATTATACTTCCCCCTGCTTGTGAAGGGTGGACAAGATCAGCACCCTGATGCAGAGAAGTTGTTGCTGTACTTCTGTCTGAATGAGTTTGTGAATGCTTGGGCACTTCTACATAGCCCACTGCCTTATCTCCTGTTGGGCAGCTAAGAACAGCGGCATAATTTTAACATAAGTATGAATTATCAAAACTGAGAGCTCTTACTTAAATACAAGTTGAAACAATTTCTTTATCTTCAGGGGGACAGAGAATAATTGACATCAATGCAAACCTCAGTTAAAACTTCTTTTTCAGGAGTGGAGCTACTGGATGTGTCCAGGGCTTGGTTTCAGCACGTGCAGCAGGTCACAGTATGGAGGAAAGCTATGTTAACTTTCAGTCAGGCTAAAGAGGTTTAGCTTGATTTTGATTGATGGCAGTTAATTTTTCCTCTTTGGAAGAAGTATACATTTCTTTCTTTTGTTAGGAAGTCTGATAATGGCAGGGGAATTTTTCTGAGGGTAGTCTTGGAACAAAACAGCAGCTCCAGGCACTCTGTAAGAAGCCAAATACAAGGGAAGGGTGGAGTGAAGTTGCTATTTGATAATAGGAATAGTCTACAAGAAAGTCTCCTTATCTCTCTTCAATGCTTGTTTTTCGGAAAGTAACTGTGATTCAAAGGCAGGAACTATTCTTCTCTGCTGTAAAATCTTTTCTGATAAGACTTCTGGAAGAACTCACAATGCTATCTTCATTCAAATCCTTCCTAGGATGTATTTCTTCCATAAAGTGTTCCTGTGCTAATCCACTAGGCGTTGCTATTTACATCTTTAAAAGAAACAGAGTACTTAACCTGGACTGATTGTAGATTAAGAATTACTAAGAGCTATGTCCCGTAGGAAAGCATAGTCCCTGGGAAGAATATATTGCCTCCTGGAAGTAGTTCTTCATATTGTGGTTTTATTTCTTACTGTGGATTGTAATCTCTAATGGGAAGGGGTGTTTACTCACCTTTAAGGCATCATGTATTTCTGTAGCTTTATGCAAATTAGTGAAGATCAAGAAGGAAACAAGAAGTAATTTTACAATGCAACTTAGTTTCCTCTTGAATAGCTGTCAGACGCTACCCTGCCATCCCAATGTAAACCCGGATTTGGTGCTAAAGTCGCTGGAATGGAATATGGTCATAGCTCTTGAAACAGAGAAGACTGAAGGGGAGAGGCCAGCAATGCTGCATCTAATAGATACATTCCCATTATCTTAGACTATGCAAACATTAAATAAGCCTAGACTTCTCTATAGGACAGGCTGACTCTATGCTGCCTGGTGCTATAGGCTGCTAATGTAGCTCAGAAATGCACATCTGCTATGTGACAGTGTATAAAGCAATGATTCTCAAAACAGGCACTGTACTAGTGAGGTCGCGGCAGTTTCAAATGAGGTTGCAAGATACATGAAATTAGATTTGATCACATGTTTATGTTAGTATTTGGGTTTGCATTAAATTCTTTCCCTACAGTAGCAATTTTTTTGCAGTGAAAATTTTGGGCAACTGCTGTGGTTTACTCTGTGAAAAACTGGGTGGAGAGACTATTTCCTCTGAGTCATTAATGGGAAAAATCCATTATTACAGGGATGAAACACATGATCATTACAGCTAGAACTGAAAAAAATACCCATAACTCTAGGTATTTAGAAGATATTCAAATTTTTGTAGGTATACTAAACATACTCAATTCTGTTGATAGAGCATATTTCAAACCCCAAAGTGTTATCATCATTGCTGTCTAAATTGGTAATTAATCTATATGTCCAAAATATTACATTGCTATAATAATTATAATAACAAAGTTAGTTACCGATCAGTCCTTCACAACCAAAATACACTCACCCCTAGATAAAATACCAAGATTATTTATGCATGGTATACAACAGATGATCAGAAAGAAATAAGATTATTATATCCACCAGAAATGTCTGGTCCTCCTTTATTTATCAGTGTGTGGATATCTGTCTGTGCTGAAATCTGGCAAGGAAGCCCTTCCAGTAGAGGCATAGGATGTTGCAGAGGTAGCAAGCTGGGAGCCAGGAAGGAAGGGAATACTTCCTGACACTCTTAGCAAGTGCAGAGCAAGGAGAGCATCCCGCCTGGTCATGCTAAATCAGCTAAAGAGTCCCTATTTACCCATCCTTGTTTAAGCAGAAGGATACTCAGATTTGGTTAGGAAAGAGAAGCAATGATTTTGTATGGGTTTTGGAGAGCACCCACTGAACTTCACTCTCCTATAATGTAACTTCCTACTTTGTTTAAGGGAGCTGTGAAATGAAAAGCCTGAGGATTTACCTGTCTTTGTTTTGTCTCCCTTTATCAAGCACACTTGTCAGCTTTCACCTTTTTATGCTATGCCTTAAATATGCCATGTACCATTAGAATTCTCAGCCCAGAACTTTCCTCCTTTCAGTTGCACAACTACTGCATACTATTTGTTAATTTGTAAATTTCAAATATATTTAGTGTGACTAAATAGCCGAGTTCAAAAAACAATGGTCTGTTTTTATACACAGAACTGTTATATCCCCTAAACCAAGATGATTCCATTCTGACCCAGAAAGGGACATCGGAATTCAGTCTCTTGTGTCCTAATAGTCTTTTTCTTCTTATCTAGTAATTGCCAGTTCAACAGTTTTTGTAATATTATTATTTTCAGGACCCAACCAATATTAACCACAAAGTTTATTGTTTTAACTGTTTACTACTGGATTTGGTTGTCTTACAGTGTTTAGACAATTTGACACAGAAGGCAGCTTTAATGACAGATTTAAAGATGTCAGCCTCATGGGGTGACTCTATACAGAAGATAATGGCAGCATTAAATTGCAAAATATCTTCTAAAACCTTTGTTAAATAGTTTAAATTGAAACTGGTAGATGCTCAAACCAATGTAAATAACAACTATACAGACAAGAATACATAAAAAAACCCCAAACCAACCAAACAAAACAAAACAAAAAAACCCAAACACCAAAAAACTCCAACAATTAGAACCTTGGAAAGGAAACATACAAAGAAGAAAGGTGATGTTAGGATAAATTCTCATGCTTTGTTACATTACTATTACTGTAACAATTTATCAAGGACTTTCAAGCCAGTTCTGATATTTCTGCCCTTTGTGTTTGTAACTCTGACTGTCACATTCTTAACTGTCATGTTCTTACCTAAACTTTCACTCTTAAAAGTTGCTTTGTCCACATTATTTCTGATCAGATGGAAATCACCAAACAGAACATTTCCTGTCTTGGTGGGGATGAACCCATACTGGATATGAGGAGCCTGTGTCAGCACTAACAGGATGCAGACCAGGAAGCTGTGCATTTTAACAGGAACTACAACAAAAGTGGCAAAGTTTTGGCAGAATTAGAATGAAATGTTTTGTGCACTGAACAGAGTAAGAACTGAAACTAAAACATTTTTATATAACTGAAGCAAACTGGTCTGGTAGGTTTGGAAAGCATTAGAAGCATAAGAGAAAAAGGTTCAGCTCAAAACCTAGGGCTGGAATGAGAGTTGTAGCTGCCCGAGTAACTGGAGCTGTGTCTCTAGCATGCTGGAAAAGGCTATTTTGGTGAGTTGGGAGAACAAATGAGTTATGTCCTGGCGCAGCAAGCCATTGACACTCTACTGGCAGATGAATAGTCAAAATTTTGGAATTAGGAAAAATGGAGTTAGAATTAATATTGGTCAATAAGAATAAAAACTGACTCAAACTCTCCTGCTGGGTCAATAAGAACAAAAACCAACTAAAATTCTCCTGCTGGAACACAAAGCATTCTTCTGAGGGAGCTAACAGTGCACATGGCCCAAAATACAAATAGGAAATAGCTCTGTGGTGTGGATCTAAAACAGGATCAGGCGTAGCCACAAGTGTGGTGCCTTCTAATGTATCATAGCTCTGTCTGGTGCTTAGCATTTCGTAATCTGGGGTAGCATGTTTTCACATCTCTTCAAGCAGCAACTAGAAACCTGTGACAGAGCAAGCCTGGTTGTTTGAAATTTGATAGATGAAGAAGAAATGTGCATCAAAAAAAGCTGACATGTTTTACTGGTGCAGCTTTACAGGCTGGTCTTCTTGTTAATTATGGCTTTCCACTGAATGAAGTCTCTAATAGGGATAGGCAAGCATGGTCCTCCATGGACTGTCTGGAAAAGCATAACCAAAAGAAATATATATCATATTTCTGTCTGCTGCTCAGCACTTCCTAATCTGGGCTAGGGTCAGGGTTTACCTGCTTTTACTTTTTAAATGTCTTGTTTGCATGACAAGAACTGACAACCAAAACTTCCATAAAATACATAGGACCTTAATGACAGAAAAGCTGACTATGGCCGAGTGAAACTGAAAATTGTTGTAAAACCACAGCTCACTCAGGGCAAGAAGTTCTAAGAATTGTAAAGATTAGCTCATTCTCAGTAAATTATTGAAGGTGAGTTCTGAACTTTAAGGTAATTTGAACTCTGCAAACAGAGTAGTGCTTCAGCTCTTTCTGCCATGATTCAGCCTCTGTTTAGAAATGGCAGCTTAGACCGATCTCCGTTAATATCATACAACAAAGTAAGAAAGTGCACATCAGCGAAGTGGTGAAGGAACTGAGTTTTATCATCTTTTCCTGTATTGAAAATTTCCCAAATTATCCCCAGAAAACCCTTGAAGAGGTATAAGAAAAGCCACAAGGAAACTTGCTGAGCTGAGAAGTCAAAGAAGCCCAGCTGATCCAAAGGATTCTTTACATGCTAAAAGGAGAGATTCAGCAGGTGGTCACATTGCTAAGGCTCTGTGAAAAGAAACTGAAAAGGCAGAACTACATCAAGCTGATTCCAGCATGGACGTGACATGACTATTGCATTTTGCATTTGACATTATGGATATCTCCAGCTACTATGGGCAAATCCATATAGCATTCTTGCTTTCCAAAGAGCATGAAGGACTGCTCTTTTTTGGAAGGAAGTGGAAGCTGCCACAAGACTATATTATCATCTCAGGCTTCCCTATGTAAAAATCTTTTCTAAATTTATAAGGAAATAACTTGTTGGATTAAAACACTTGTCAAGAAAAGAGAAATTGTTAAACATTTAGGATCTTCCATTTACTTTGCCCAATTCCCAACTATGTACCTACCTTTTAGCTGTCTTGCACCCTGAATTAATTGTAACTAGTAAGTGGAAGAGCTAAGATCACAGACATCACCTACTATTCTCTTAAGACCTTTGGCAAAAGGACTGGACAGACTTTGCAGAAAGTAGCATCTTAAGCTGTTGCTGTAATATTGTCAGATCTAACACTGTCTGATCCCTTCCCTGAATGTAATTATGCAAGCTAACAAGTTCAGTAGGAAGCTTATAGGAAATGACTTAGGAAGAGAGCATCTTGTGAATACTGTTCTTCCCCTTAAAGTGAAAGAGGGAAGAAGGAAACAGTAGCAGCCTTTCCTTTCAAATCACAGGAAGATTCATCCTTCGTATGCAAGGTGTTAGGGAATACAACATCCATCTTGCGTGTAGTAAACCTCTTAAAGTACCTCCTCTTCTGAGGACATCTGAGCCCATATCTAGTAGGAAAATGCATCAAATAGTAAGCTAAAGACTGTGCTAGGCAAGGGGTGTATTTAGTCCTAGTTGAAGCTGGGAATCCTGTTTTTGTATGGAATACTATTCTCTAAACCAGGGATGGTATATACAAGGGTGATCTATCTTACCTAATGGTTACAGGATGCATTGAAGAGTTCCTGCTCTCATTAAGATGTCACAATTTATATTGACTATGCTGGTGGCATCTGCGCCTTTGCAGTTCTAGCTTTTCTAGCTTCCATGGGCATTGTCTGCTTTCCATTGTCCATCTATTTCTATGAACCAGGCCTGCTTATGGGACACTATAAATTAACAGTGCCAGTTCTTAACCTCAAAAACCTCAAAAATTAATTGACTTACAGTGACACACATAAGAATTAAGCTTGAGATTTGCAGACCAAAGTCTTCTATTGATCTGCAGAAGGGGAAAATGGGATCTGCAAGAAACCAGTTCTCAAAGAGAGTTTACATACTTTTTCTTTTCAACTGAAATAATGATGACCAAAATGCTTCAGTATGAAGCTAATTTTTATACTATACAAACTGTCCTGAAGACAAAAATTAACTTGGTATTTGCCAGCAAACACCTCACTATTGGCAACTCAGATTTCTAAACTGACAGTAAAAGTTTTCAGAATAATCTCTCTAACTAATCAGTTTCCATCGCTTCTCTAATTCCAGTAATGTAATTGTTACTGTCCAAAGCTAAGAGCAAAGGGTGACACTGAAAACAGCATGAAAAATATCACCAGTGCTCACAGACAGCAATGTCTCTGATGGTGCTGCTTAAAATCAGACCACTAGTTTCAGGGCTAATTCTGTATTTTTTGTTTTGAAAGATTCCACAATAATTTTGATGCATTTTGCACTGCTTCCAGAGAATGGAAATATAAAATTATGGCCCACCTCTCCATTATGTGCCCATTTCAGTAGTGATTAAATCTGTATCAATTGACATTTAGCATTTTGCAGATGTTTTTACAGATAGGAATTGGCATGGAAGAAAAAAGGTAGGGGAAAAGCAGGCCTTGTGTGTCCTATAACCTCATTGTAATTCCATTTAAAATGTTAGAGAACTATTGCATAGAAAAAGGAAAGCCTAAAAAAATGACAAGGGTTATAAGGGGAATAAATGTAGTTATGTGAGCCAAATCAAACCAATTCATTTTCTGCTACTGAAAATCTGATCAGGAAAAATAGGCTAAAGGTCTGTTGTTGTCCTTCAAGAAATCCAGCTTGAAGATGAAATTCATGCCTGAATGCAGAGAAGCAATTTGGAAAAGTCATAGTTTGATTTATTGTTCTCTGAAAGGTTGTGTAAACCTCCTTACTAAGGATCTCAAAGTTACACAAAGGTGGTTTGTATGATTATGGGCAACCATAGTTCTCAAAAACTCTTAGAAGATACAGACATAGGCTTATTTTTTATTGTAAATTCTAGTTTTTCATTCTGAATAGATGGAACTTCTTGCATTAATTTCTGCAACATTTGCATTACAGACACACATGATCCAGCAGTAGTACTAATGACATAATTAGCTTCTAGCAAATAGTCTTTTCTAAAAAGATAATCTCTGACTCTTTTGACAGATCCTAAATATGTGTTACTGTTCACTGAAAAGATAAAACACAATGCAAAAGCCAGAATGTTATGGGATTCAATGCATATTTATTTTGCAATTACTTTCCTTAATCCTCTAATGTAAAGCATATTGTACTCTTATCGGTTTAACACGGAAAAAAAAGGAAAGACTGTGTTAGATTATCAACCACAAGTAACATGTCTTGTCTAGAGAAGAATGCTGTATGAGCTAACATATGAACACTCAGCTCAGTAGTGAAAGTTTTATCAAATGCAGCAGTATTAACACACATGACTGTATTATCTGCTTAACAAGCTCTATAATTGAGAATAACGCCATGTCATAACAATGTGATACTTACATTAGCATATTCATAGACACACAAACTTCCTCAGAAACTTCACTTCTGGAATAAGTTCCTACAGGTTTCCTACAATACCCACTTGATCCACTTTTTTGAGGCTTTCACCTCTGCATTGAAATGCAACAACTAATGAACAATGAAGTATAATATGATGTAAGTTTAGTGTCTGTAGCAAAGTGCAGCTGAAGAGGAATTTTGGTAGACAAAATTTGTAACCATTTGTTTCACCATCAAAACCATTTCATACAGAACTTCCAGAAGAGATTTTTCCATTCAAGTTCACATTCAGACCTTCTATAATTTAACATTTTCCAGCATGACAGTGCAAATTTATGTTGTAGGTGCAAGAAAAGTAATTTTTTCATCCACCAAATCATATCAGAGTTTATTCTAAAAAGTGTGTCTTCAAGGAATAAGTAAATTACTCTCATAACAAAAACTATATTACAAAATTCAGTTCCCAGGACCCTCTGCTAAACTGTGAGGTGCTTCACAAAAAAAATTCTATTGCCACTTAAATGGTGAAGGGGCATCAAAGCACCCAAACATTTGCAAAAGATGTTGCGACTAAACATGGAAAAGAGGAAACTGCATTGAAACAATGAAATAGCAGACTAAATATGAAGGGCTTTCATGGCATAAAAAAATGTTTGTTTGCATAAAAAATGCTCTTGTTTAATTTGCAGAAGTACATTTTAACCTCATTCTAAGTTACATCAACTTAATTAGTGATTGTAGACAGAAGTAGGTATTTAAAAATTGTATCATTTTAGTGTTCTTTCTGAAGTATTGTTCCCACCCTGCTAGAATGCTGGTTGATATAAAAGCTAGTAATTTTCGTTATTAATTTAATATATTTGTCAGTAATTTGATCTGGAAAATTTGATCAGAAAATAAGGGAGGCAAGATCTGTTGGCATGAATTTTTTTCAAGCATTCTCAAACCATTCTCCAACAGCAGCTATTCAACAGGGTAGCACTGTTCAGCTCAGGGAGGTAAATCCTCAACAATGTCAGCTGCTTATTATTCTTTATCTTTTTCTGTAATAATTCATGTTTTTACCAAACTGGCTTCAGAGTGGTCTGTAAGACACTACAGCATGCCTTTTACCCCACATATGGTTGGTAAAGCTTTACTTAATGTTTCTGCTTCAGCAGTACACTTCAGGAAACATGGGCCAGCTGGAGGGAGTCCAAAGAAGAAAGAGTGACTGGCAATTAGGAAACATGACCTACAAAAAACAACTGCAAAAACAGGTGTTATTTGAAGGAGGAAAATAATTCTGAGGAGTGGAAAAAATGATTTTTGATTATTTACCATATTGATGTAAAAAATGAGAAAAAATCTGATTGCTTTGTTCAGCATGCAAATAATTAGTATGCTTAAACTGCGGAAAGTGACATTTAAAGTAAATGTTGGGGTTTTTTTCTTATGATAAAGTAGTTCAGGATTTTAAAGAAACTGCTATGATGGTACTACAATCTTAAGTGCATTAAAAAAATTACATGCCAAAAATTATATAACTGACCTTGCCTTTGGGACATGGAATGAGACTACTTGACCTCTTATGACTCTCTGTAGACCTTTTATTTTCTTATGATTCTTGGCTACGAAGTTATTTACAATAAATCTAACTCCTTCTGTAAAGGCTCCAAGATCTGGCCCTAAGTCTGTCATGGTGTCGATAATCATGACGATCAGAAGTGTAACACTTGTAAAACTAGAATGTGAAATCCCTTACCTCACAAAATGTCAGTGAGAATCCCTTTAAGAATGACCTTGTGATATGATCCTGACAAAACCCAGCTGTATCTGAAATGGAAAGGTTATTTGACAGTGAACTTTATTTTAGTGTGGTGACTTCCGGATGTCTGTAACAAAAATAAAGTGAATGATACAGTCAAAACACCATAATCTCCTACAAGGCCAAAACCAGAATCATATTTCTTTTACTGTCGCTTGTTTCAGATATACTTTAGTTTATTGCTTTATGGGTTTTGAATCCTGAAATTCATAAATCATGATAAGGTCAGCTGCATTCTTTTAAGTACAAAAATAAACTGTAAAATGTAGTTCTTATTAGACTATCCATGCCCAAAGAGAAAATCACCTTTGACTAAATTATTTTTATTTTAGAACAAACTCTGCTTAAGTGCATATTATGTACATGTACCTCTTCTTACAAGTTATCTGAACCTAGATTAACTCTGGCAGCTGAACTCTGAACATACAAAAAGTATGTATTTTGAAAACAAAAAAGACATTACAGCTTTCTAGATAATACAATAGGGTTGGTTTTGTTCCCATGTTCCCCAATCTTTTTTCTCTTTCCCGAAGCTTTCTTCTGTTCTCCCCAGTCTTACACTAGCATTCATTTTGGTTGAAAAATGGTTTTAAAAGTAGGATAAAAAAATTACAGTGGCTTTGGATTGAATAAATTAATATAAACTTACGGATCCAGTTACTTTTGCTGAACCATTGCTTTGTGCCTCATAGGTGTTATAAGGGACTGGGTCATGTGTGACTAAGAATTGCTTCAGAGAGGGACAAAACCTCCCTGCAGCTTTGGCTTGTTCTTATGTTACTGGCACAGCCTCAGGGCAGGAGATGAGGCAGGACCACTTCTTTCTCTGCTGACTCCTGATTTTTTTTGGCTATTACTGGCAACTGTTCCTGTCTCAGTCTCTTGTAAACTGAGACTGGGGTAAAAGCTGTGAATCAGGTACATGTCCTGCCATAGTCCCTCGACAGCATTCAGTTGGCAGCATCCTCTGCCTCTTATTTCTAGACATTGCAAACTACACCACTAAATCTGCAAAGACGGACTTCCTAGGTAGCACTGGTTCCCTTGCAATTCAAGAACATCCCTCCAGTTTCCTCATCACTGTATATACCTTCCTTTTTACCCCTGAGACTACTGTTACCTGCTCCCTGCAGCAACAATGGTGTAGAGGGGAGATTCCTTCTCTCCATCATTTGCAGCCTGTTAGGCCTTATAGTTCCTCAAATTATTTTTTCCTCAGTGGGCTCCTTACATTGTTCTTCGTGTAGTCTCTTGTGTGAAAAAAACTAAAACAAAACAAAAATAGGCCAGAGATGCTGAAACACTGTCAGAGAAGAACTGAGTGTGAAAATGGTAGGAATAGGACTATATATCGGGGGTTTACATCTTTCTGATCACCAATGCCTGGAACTAATTTCTGCTAATTCTTGTTCCAGCTAACCATCTTCCTAGTATAAATTTATATTTATAACATAGAACTGCTCAGAAGGGAAGTATGAGTTCTAATCTTTTCAAAGAAAAAATATTTACTGTTCAGTCATTCCAGCACACTTACTGTTTATGACTCTGGCAGTGACACACAGTGCCCTGTTACATTCTTAGTGGGCTAGAAACTAAAGATATGTATGAAAAATACTGTCCCTGTCTCTAGGAATTTGCAGTTGAAGCATGTTATGGCAAGATAAGCAAGAGCTGGAGACAAATTTTTCCATCTCTACTGAAATTGTACTTGTTGAGAAATTGAATGTTTATTGTCTGCAAAGCACATAGAATAAAATAAATGGAATATTAATGCCAATGAAGAGGAATTTTCTCCCCTAAATTGTTCTATAGAATTTTTCTTCCTAAAGTACTGAAGCAAAAAATATATCTGTAACCATGGAGATTATACCAGGCAACATGCATAATAATTCAAAGTGTGGCATCACACAAATGTTCTTTGTCATGAGTGGATTACTACAAAGAAGCAGGTTTCCCCTTAACAATTTTCAGAAGCAGGATAGATGTGGTTTGTTTCTCAACCCTCTTTTTTGCAAGGGGGAAGGGGAAGTGTCACTACTGTGGCAAGTGCAGCAGAGTAGTATTGTGCTCAGTTTGAAAAGACCCAGCTTCCCAGGTTCCTGGTAGCTTTGAATCATAGGTATGATTTGCTGGAAATAATTTAGCTTCTGTGCTAGTCACATCAGAGCAATGAATCCCACCACATTACCTGCATGGCATAAGAGATTGCCATGGCAAAATATAGTTAAAGATAAACAGTGAACAGTTCTAATTAACTTTTACTTGGTTTTTTGGGATTTGTTTGCTTGTTTGTTTTTAGGACTACATACAAATGTATGAAATCTATATTAAAACCATTCATGTTTAATCCTAGAAATACTAAGATCTGGCTAATTTAAATGTTATCTATAAACCAGCATTTGGCAAGATTTCTTTCTCTGCTTATTCCTTCTCTTCATGGATGGCATCAAATAGCAAATAGCTCTCAGTCTGCCAGCTTCTAATGCAGGATGAATATTGATGTGGTTCTTAGTCTGATACAATCTATAAGGCAGAGGGGGGAAATTGCTGCAATCAGGACCTTTAATAATTCATTAATTTCATAATTTTGGTTTTCCACCTGGGGGGTTAACTAAAGTCAGGTGGTTTGCAGTTGTTTGAGTTAGGAGGAGAAACTGATGATGATGCGAGGATGATGTCAGTCCTGTTTACTGACAAACGATGTAGAAAACATGGTTTCCTTCAAGGCAGGAGAAATTCAGAAGATACTTCCTTTTTATGCAGTCCTGAAGTACTCAGTTGTTTCTCAGAGCCACACATGTACTTTTTTTTTCTGCCTCTGTAACTTCTTTTTTTCCACTTCCTGGCATTTTTTGCAAACCCTGAAATTACAGATTATAGTAAATCTCTTTTCAATTCCTCCTCCATGTTATTTTGCTTTGGCAATAGGCCATTGCTTCACCTGTCGCTTTTATAAAGCTGGATTTTTTTCTTTTTTGCATTTAAGTGGCAATCTTTTTTATGCTCTCCACCTTAAAAATGCAATTTCACCCAGCCATTGGTGAATAGAGTTTGAATGTAATTAATTCTTTCCCTTTCTTTTCTGCAGGAGGCTACAAAGAGGTCCAGTGTGAAGGCAAGAGTTAACACAGTTACTTAACATCTTCTGTCCCAGAGGAGCTGAACCCCAGAGATCTGTGGTAATCATAATTTCCATCATTTCCCAAGATGGGTTTTATGCAAAGCGTGTTTTTCTAGAAGGAAAAATTTTACCCAGTATATTCACTCTTAATTTTATTGTGTGGAATTCAAATAGGTCGACATTTGTATCTAGAAAAATTAACCAAATTAAAGCAACGTGGAAGGTATGTTTTACTTTGTAACTTGCCAGACAGCTGTGTCTGACTGAGTGATTAGAACCGGCCAGAGAGAATCTGGATTTGAGAACTGATAATGTTTTGAAGAAATAATTACAGTAAATACAGCAGTAGCCATTAGTTCCTTTTCCTGAGCAGTGACATCTGCTCTGTGCTGCACAGATGTGGCACTACTGCAGCACAATGACTTAATAAAGCACTCGGCTCTCCCAGCCCTCATGAGGCAAAACAGGGACACTTCAATTCCTTTGCCTTCTGACTTCAGACTTAATTTCTGCATCCAGCGGTAGAATTTGCACTGAAATATGAGATGCATTTAAGACAGAGCTCTTCCTAACTTCTTTTCTCCCACTGCACTCAGCGCTGGTGAGGCCACACCTCAACTCCTGTGCCCAGTGCTGGGCCCCTCAATTTGGGAGGACATGGAGGAGCTGGAGTGGGTCCAGAGGGGGTCCATGGAGCTGGGGAAGGGTCTGGGGCACAAGTCCTGTGAGGAGGAGCTGAGGGAGCCCGGGGGTGTTTAGGCTGGAGAGGAGGCTCAGGGGTGACCTTATCACTCTACAGCTCCCTGCAAGGAGATTGTAGCCAGGTGAGGTGCTGTGTCTTCTCCCAAACAACCAGTGACAGGACAAGGGGACAGTCTTAAGCTGTGTCAGGAGAATTTGAGCTTTGACATTAGGAAGAATTTCTTCACAGAAATGGTGTTTAGGCGTTGGAACGGGCTGCCCAGGGACGTGGTGGAGCCACCACCAGAGGTGTTTAAGGAAAGACTGGATGTGGCACTCTGTCCCATGGTCTGGTTGGCACGGCCGTGTTCGGTCACGGGGTGGACTCCATGGTCTCAGATGTCTCTTCCAACCTGATCGGTTCTATGATTGCATGATTCTTTTGAGTCAAACCGAGCCAGCAGTGGGGCAGGCAGACTCTTCCTGCCACCCTCGCCTGCTGCCTCGGCGGGATCGGCCCCGCACAGCCCTCACCGGGGACGCTCCCCTCAGTCCCCCCGCCCCCATCAGCGGGGTCCGTCCCCTCGTTCCCCTCAGCCCTCACTGGGTCTGTCCCCTCCGCCCTCGCCCCACCCTCCTCCGCCGCTCTCCCCAAACCCAATTGGTCGGCGGAGGCCACGTGACCGCGGGGCGGGCGGGCGCGCGCTCGCGGGNCCCCTCCATGAGAGCCGGACGGCGGCGGTGGCGGGCACAGCCGGGCCGGGGCGCACAGCCGGGCCGCAGCCCCCAGGTGAGACTGAGCGGCGGCCTCGGGTTCCCCCCTCACCCCCATCCCACCCCTGGCTCGCGGCGGGGGGCTCGGCTGTCCCGGNNTCGCGCCCTCGGTGAGGGGCGGCGGGAGGCGCCGCGTCTTGGCGCAGCTTGCGGAGGTGTCTGAGCGCCCCCGTGCTCGCGTTCTGCCGGGAGGGAGGGAGGGAGGGAGAGGAGGAGGGTGTCACCCGGGGTGCAGGGCAGCCCCTCCCTCCGGGTGCGCGGGGCGAGCAGAGCGCGGTGGCTCCGGCCCCGGGACGGGCCCTCCGGCTGCGGGAGAGCGCCGGGCCGTGTCGGGGGAGCGGCGGTGACCGCCGGGCCTGTGCGGGGCCGCGCAGGGAGGAGAGAGGCCCCGCTCCTGCGGAGCCGGTGTCGCTGGGCTGAGGGGGAGCTGCGGCAGCCGCGGTGACTCGTATCTACAAGTGGGAGCTGTGGGAGGGAGAGAGCGAGGAGGAGCCGGCCTTGAGCCTCAGCTCCTCGGGCGGGTCCCTCCGTGCTGGCTGCCCTGCCTTCCCTGGGCTGCCCGCGGGTAGTGATAACGTTTCGTCTGTGCGAGATAAACAGCGGGGTTTTGGATGCTGTCGGTCTGAGCTGAACCAGAAGTTCCTCAAGGGTCTTGTTTAACCTGGGCAAGTTCTCTCTGTGCGGGTCTTTATCCGCCCTGCGGCATTACGGGTGTAGATCTTGTAGGGAGAGACGGGTGGTGCCTGAGTGTGACCTTACCTGGAGAAGGGCAGGGAGGGAGGTGAGACAAAGCAGCCCAGTCATGCTTCCTGAACAGCTGCTGGAGGCCTAATTCTGGCCTTCTGCTGGAGCCCTTTCGAATCAATTCCGGTCTGAGAACGGGAGACTTAGTCTTGACTGCCCCAGGGTATTTTCATGGTGGAACGGAACAAGGAGAGACTACCTGCACTAGGATCAGCCTTGCATTTTTCAAAGCTAAAGCCTGCAGTCTGGGTAGCTTTTATTTTTGTTTTTTTGAACTGTCCAGACGTTACTTCTCTAGTTCTGAGATTGTTTCTCCTGTGACGGACACGGAAGTGCCTGCCTATTCAAGGGCATCCTCAGAGGCATGATTTTCAGGAAAAGCTATCTTTTTTTAGATGGCTTAAACAGCTTCTCTTCAGTTGAAATTAAAGTGGCAGTAGGAAGTAACAACTAGGAACCAGACTTGAGGTTCTTGGAAGTGATTTGCTTGAAGGCTGAAAATAATTTTATTACACAAAATTGATCTTTGTGAATCCCTTCCAACTCAGAATATTCTGTTGTTTTGTAGTTTAATAGCAATAGCTCAATTCTACTTGACAATAACATCTTTACACTTATTCACTTATAGCAGACTTCTTAGAATCATTTTATCTGTTTCTTCAGTCAGTTCTGTACACTGGACTGAGATTTTTGCTTACAATCAGGTCACATCAACTTACCATGGTGAAATTTTTTGCATTTATTTCCTGTTTTAAATACTTCATTTAAGAAATAGAAAAGCCTTCAGACTACTCCTGTAAATAAGTTGCCTGTATTAGACTTTTAGTAGTAAATTGTTTTACACCTCTTTTGTAGTAAGCCAGCTTGATTCTGTTTTGTGTGCCTGGAGAAAAGTGAAGCTGACCTATTTTCACTGGCGTTATGCGTATGCTGCAGAGGAATTTCTAGTTTGAAGATTTAGCTGGAATGCTTTACATAAACTCTTAACTGAAAGCTTAATGTGACCAGACAATACCCTTTCTTGGCCCTCCTTTAAAGCTCTCAAACTTGTCTCTAATTGTCGGTGCAGTGATACTGGAAGTTTGGGTAGAAGAGCAGTTGAGATATTTTGGTCAAATCAAGTCAGTAATGAGGGGACATTGCCTAGACAACTTGGATGTGTACACTGAGATCCTGGATGATTTATAGTTTCTGTGATCTAATGCCTCTTTTGGGCTCTCAAGTTTTGTCGATTGCAACTTAATTGATTGAGTTCTACTGTTATTTGACCAAATGCTGGATAAAATGTATTGTTTCTCTGGGAAGTGTTGGTGTCCGAGCTTCACAAGGAACAAAACTGTCCTGCGAACAGAGCATTAGTGACCATATGATATAGCAGAACAAGCTCTAGGATCATGATTTGGAAATTTGGTTTGTAGTTTGTTCTTGTCCAGCTGCTTTGTAAACTGTTCACTTTCCATGCAGGATAATTGCACTTTACCTCAATAATCTCTTATTGACTAGATTCAAATTCCATGTGACTGATTAAGTGAATTGCTTTCTATCACACAATGAATTCATGTGAATTAATAGCCTCTCTTAGCAGGGGTACTGATGGAGCCTATTTCTCATGACAGCTGTGCAGGCAGTAAGCACTCATGGAAATGCAAGTGCATAGTGGTATCAAGGCAAACAATGTCTAAGGTCAGTAGGTGTCTTGTGCCTGTAGCAAACAACTTGGGGTGGGAGTAGTGGTCTCTGGGGGTCTGAGTGCAAGGTAGTGGCTGGGTAGGCTGCCAAAGTAGATAAACATAGCTGCTTGCTGCTTTTCACTCCTTGTGTGCCTGACTTCATGATTGACTTACTGGTGCTGATCCTAATTATGAGCCAAATTAAGTAGCAACTATATTCTCGAACTCATTCTGTCTTGACTTGGAAGTACTATCCTGCTGATAAAAACCTGCAGTTCTTTAGATTTTTCTCTCTTCATCCATCTTGCACCCCCATGTCTCTGCTAACTGTTCTGCAGCATTGTCAAGCAGTGGTGATAAGGTTCTGTTGCTTGTTACTTGCTATTGCATGAAGCAGCAAAGTCAGCAAACAATCTTGTCTATTTTGCTCTCCTAGTGGTAATAATCAATTTTGTGGCTTTTGTTCTATGATACAGTTGATGCCTGCCTCTTGGTAAGAGGCTAAAAACCAGATATTTAAAAAGTCCCTGTTAATATCTGCTAAAGAGCAGTCTTTTTGTTGATGGCTCTTTTAGCCCATTAAACAGGTCTAAGCAACTTTCCTCCATGTCTGCCCCAGAAATATCAAATTGTCTTGTCATTTTAAGCAAGATGAGTGTACATAACTCATGCTTTTTCCCTTCATGTTCTTCCAAATACTGCTTTAATAGTAATGTTAGAGGATCCATTTTGTCTCTTGTGCTTGAGATGTGCAAATGTGTTTAAGACCTGTCAAAATGAAAGTCATGAAGTCGTGTAATGTGAGAATGTTATTTAGGCTGATGTGTAAGTAGCTACTTGAATCTTTATGGTGACAAGGTGCTTGCTTAGAACAGTCACTTTGAACTGTTTTCTGTGGAACCATGAGCCCATAGCTCTCCTTGCTGAAATTGTTGACAAAGGAATAATGGTTGACTACAAGAACATGAGACTTAATGGAAATGGAGTCCTGACTAGGAGTCTCTGCAGGATCACAAGTCAAAGACCTAAAAATTTGTTCTGGGATTATAAGCATTTGTTGAAGTCTAAGTCCTGTCAGCTGTTACTTTGTGAATTAGTATTGCTGTCAGTTGAAGTGATTAGTATGAAATATTTCAGACCACTAATAATGCAATGAAACTGGAGTGTTTAATATGTTCTTCATAAATGAGGAATGTGTCAAAACTAATCTGAAGTCAAAGCACAGAATTGGAAAACTGAGAGCACGCTGAGTTAAGCAGGTGCTGTATATCCCAGATTTCTAGCTCTGTATGTATCTTTACCTGTAGTGCACAAGATTATTCTTTAGAAGAGTACTGGAGACCTAACTTAGCCCCCAGTGTGGACATGGTAGATGGACATATTAAAGAATGTTTCCAATTTAGATTTAATATTGTTTTTTTTTTTTTTTTTGCAAGCTAGTGGCTTGAATCACAGGTTTAACAAAGAAAACAATCCCACTTCACAGACAAGACTGTCATAGAGTACTACATTAAAAGATTGTACTCAAAACATGACAAAGCACTTTAAAAGATTATTTGTAGGAGCTACCTGAGCTCTGCACTCCATGTTGCAGAACACTAACTAAAGTGGCTTTTTTTTTTTTTTCAAGTAGGTGTTTTATATGGTTAATTCTACCCTGCTCAGGAGGGCACCGCCTTGGGCTCCACTCTAAAGCAGACATTTAACAAGTGAAATGGTTTTAGATCAAGTTGCATGCCAGTTGCCTCAGCTTTCCAGAAAAGAGGTGATTTTGCTAATTAGGGAAGCTGCTCCCTGGTTAGAATGAATTAATCCTAAAGTACATAGTGATCTGTGATACAGCCTTTCCACTAAACTGCTGCTGTGGTAAGAAACTCCTCTCCATGATGGTACTCTTCTGCTATTTAGTGTTCTTGGCTTACTGTGAGATTTCATTTTGGGTAGGTAAGGATTTCTCATTACTGTACTCACCAAGAAGTCTCACTGACTGACTTTTATGGCAGCATTCTCCTTTTATCTACCACGTCATAAAATAGTCTAGCCAAGCAATTTAAGGAAATGGTCTCTCAAAGACAGGAATGTGTGCTTGAAACTGATGCTCTTTCTACTTTATCATGTTTCAAAACACAGTTTAGGAATCAGTTTCATTTTTTAAGCAATTGTGCAAACATTGGGTATTTATTTTTAAATTGCCTTATAAGGCAAACTAAATTCAAAGTAGGCTTTATGGGTAGAATCTGTTCTGAAGTTATAATGGGAGGAAACCAATTAAAAAATTATTAGATTATTAGGTGATGATACTGTACGTCTTTATCTCCATTTAGCTTGTAAAACAGGGATCAAGCAATGTTCTTGTTCAACTCCTTTCTTTAGGTACTCACAACTGTTCTAATAGTAGCTGTCATCTAGTATAATAGTATAATACGGGTCATAGCAGAGTAATGACCCCTGTTATACTCCTGTAAATAAGTATGAGTTAAGGTTTCTAATTAAGTGTTAGTCATTATGGACTGGCTGTAAGTCTTGTACCTGTGCGGTACTACTTGTGCAAGTTATCAAATAGACCTTTCGCTTCCAAAGACTCTCCACAGATAGGATTTGTAGCAACTACATTTCTGGGGCACAGACTTGACTTAACGATGTTGCTGAGGCAGGAAGACTATCTAGAGACAGCCTAGTCCAGCCCACCTGCTGACTGTGCTACTCCTGACTGGTAAATTGGCTCAGTCTTCTCTAGGTAGAGCTTCACATGCTTCAGCTTTCCTCATGGGAAGGGCAACTTTCTTGTCTTGCCTTGCCTTGTTGGCCGATCTGTCCTATAGAGCCTGTAGCCATCCACAGCCGCACTCCAACCATGAGAGCTATCCCAGTGAGGTTATAATCCACACAGCTACACACAGACCCCCAGCATCTCCTGCTTGATGCCTGTGCTGCGTGCATTAGTGTACAGAAGCACCCTGTTGTGCTGATTTCCCAGGAAAGGTGTGAGAGCTTATGCGATGAGCTGGCTGTGTGTCAGTTGATTTTATTCTGATACTATGTTCTTTAAAGGGAGGAAATGTCTCAAGAGTACCTGAGGAGAAATGCATAGTTTATATTCCGCACTTGTTCTGTATTTTCATGTGACCTGCCACTTGCTAGGTCATAAAGGGAAGTGTCTTAGCCTCGGTTTCTGTTCTCTCAGTCGTGTACTAAATGAGTCCTAATTCACTGTGTTGAAGTAGTTCTTAGTTAACAGTCTGCCATCCAAACCCAGAGTTATCAACAAGCATGTTATATTGTGCCACTCGTATTTCTACAGCACTCTGGAGGCTTTGGTTGGAGAGCACGTGTCTGGTTGTAATTGCTTTTAGAGTGGTAGGCAGAGGCTCCGTGATGGAGACCAGGGATAACACTTCTCCCATAAGGGAAGCTCTTCACAGCTTTTTAGTTTAATTAACTTAGAATAGGTATACTGAAATTGCATGTGACCCCTGTACTGGTTTAATAATATGGTTCCCATTTGAAGATATAGCAAAGCCAAAGGCAGTTTTTCTAAAGTATATGACTGCAGCAGTCTGGAAAACTACATGTCTGTTTGTTATTGGAAGTGCCTGCTCTTAGTCCAGTAGAAAGGTAGTGTCTTGTATACATGCAGAATCCTTTGGTGAGGTATTCACTCTTTCTAACTGGGGAAACTGAAAGGAAGAAATCTGTTTAAAGGTGACTTAACACAGCATCTGAATTATGGATAACTAGTAATTATATGCGGTACTAAATTACACTATTGTTGCTTTGTGTGCTGCAAATATATTGATTGAAAGATGGGGGAAAGGTTGGCACTTGTGTTATCTCGCCTGACTGAGGGAGCTTACTGACTCATAGTATACATCTGTGAACCCCTCAGTTAAGCACTGAAAATAGTGGAAGTACTTTCAGATGCTGCAGGAAGATGATTCCCCCGGTGCCCTTGGGGAGGTGCGACTCCATGGTTAAGAAAAAACTCAGGCTAGGGGGTTATTTCTTGCCTGTGTGCATCAAACGTGAGCTCAACTGGCTTACATTTCCCAAACAGACGTATGAGCATGATCTATTAACTTCAGCTTAGGAGTGAAGATTGTAGTTGTATGGGCACAGTTGCATCTGCTGGTATTACCTAAACCAAACTAAATGGTGTTTAGGCTTCTGATTTATCTTAGGCATCCAGTTCACTAGGGAAACTGAAGACAGTCTGATCTAGTGAGATACATCCTCTGGGAGAGCAGTGGTAGCAGCTTGTAGTCTCTCTGCAGTGTCTGGTGTCGTATTTCCAAGTCCAGTGGGTTAGGTCCGCCAGCCCAAGGGCTGGGAAGGAAATGTGGCTGGGTAACATTCATGAGAGCTCCTGCAACTCTGTAGCATGCTTGTCATTGAATTGGCATTTGTTGGAACTTGCTAAATCAATGGTAGTGGAAACTTCCTTGTGCATTATATAGTTGCAAGTTTTATTCTGAAGTAACTGAAACCATTTTGTAACCTGGTACTGAAATAAGATTTTAATTGTAGCTTATTTTGAACTCGTGTGCCACTTAAGACGCTGATTGTAAGCTGTATGACTTGTCTGTTGTATTTGTTATGCTCCCAGAGATCCAATTAAAAGTCAGTATTAGACAGTGACATGCTTCAGAGGTTAATCTCTTAGCAGTGGTTTGGTGGACTTAGTGTATGCTGTGTATCAAAAGTGAACATGCTTCTGCATGGATGAACTTTCAAAGGAAGGGTAGTTGACACACTTTGCAATTCAACGGGAGTGAGGCTGTTGAACAAGTCTGTCTGAGTGTCACTTCTGGTACGAGCCTAATTGACTAGTGTGAACAATGGTGTCATAATTCACTCTAAGTATTTAGGCAACCAGTCTATTACCACCACAGTGACAAACTCTTAGCATAGTAATACTGATTAATGGTATTATCTCAGTCTCTGTGCTTGTAGAAGATTTCTATCTGGCTTCCTAGCAAGTTCTTGCTGGAGTAAGAGCAGCGTGATAGAGCCTTCTCTTTGATAGTCTGTCTGCGATATGTCTTCTGGGTGTTAATATTAGACCTGGAGGCGTCCTGAAAGTACTTGGAGAGATCTGGCTAGAAGAATTTAGCTGTAATGGCACTACTGTTTTGTGACTTCCACTTCAAGTAACAGTGTCTTGCTGAAATAGAGTATATTCTGTTTGGTGCTACGTACAATCTGCTAATTGCTTTGCACTGAATAATGTGGAAAATGGGGTGGTAGCTTCTTATTTTTTTTCCCCCCCATAAAGCTGTATGTAGCTATGATGGGTCTGTATGCTATCTGTGCAACAGTGAGGCATTTTAATAACTTTGTATTGCCTACATGCAATGATAGTGTCTTCATACAGTTGATATCTGTCAGTTAAGAGCATTAGCTTTATAACATGACTTTGCAACCTTATTTACTAGAACATAGATATGTGTCGGATTGGTTTTTTTGTTGTTGTTGTGGGTTTCTTTTTTTGGGGGGAGGGGGAGGAGCGGAGTGCTCCAGTGCCTTAAAAGCACAGTTTTAAGGGAAGTCCTTTTTCTTCTTCACTTAGCTACTGATCAGTAACAAGTTACTTTCACTCCAAGGGAATTCTAAAAATAAACAGCCAACTAAAACACCCCAAATTAAACAAACTCAGGTAATTAGTTTTCTTAGGAACAGAGATGTGTATACATTTGCTTATATTTCACTTCAGCATAAGATCTGAATTCAGTTTTAAAGAGTTGCCTTTGTGTTCTACATAACTGTAGGTGTCAGAAAAATACTTTTTCTAGTAAGTCCACTCTTCTGAAGATCTTATTAAACAATTGTAACCCAAGTGGAGAGCTGAAGACAGTTTTGTATGCAAATGTGTGGAATAGTGAAAAATTATGGTGTGGAAGCCAGGATCACTAGTAGGTATTTTGAACTGGCCAGCATCCAGTGTCTGGATGTCTAATTCTACTGATAATGTTAGGATATTTTAGTGTGATTTCTGGGTCCTCTTCATGTATGCAGAGAGGACTCCCGATCACAACTTTATTAAAAGTACTGCTTTTATACTGCCTGTGATATGTTTCACATGAGCAAGTCTTCGGGGCTCTCCTCCATTACAAGTTCATCTCGCAGTCTGCAGTCTTTCTGATTATGGAAGCTAACACTCCAATCTGATTAATTTGATGAAATACAATTCTGAATTAAAATGGTTCCTCAATCTGTGCTTATCTTTCTCATTCTTGTAGGAGATGGAGAATAACCATGATCTGGTATCAGGTTCTGGTTTAACCTTGAACTGCTGTGACAGTGAATTTACTAGTCTTGGTCCTGCTTCTTGTGTTTAACTAGCAGTGTATGTACAGCTGCTGCTAGAGTGTAGTTGTGACAGCCAGTGTCTTTAAGTGCGCACACAATTCTGGGGGTTTTATGTGGGATTAGTAACTAATAATAATTGATTGAAATTAAGTGTAATGTAACTTTCAGCTACATTGTGAATTGTAACTTTCAGTGTATCAAGTAAATGTATTTATACTGTGGGTTTTCCTGTAAAGTTTGTGGTGTGACTGTTGCCACTTTGAACAAGGATCTAACCTATATAAAGATCATTCATACAGAGTAAAGTAGTTCCTTGCCTTAAATTCTTACTTTTCCTTCTGATAGTATAAAGTGTTAAGTTTTCAAAATCCATTTTGAGCTTCCTGTCTAGTGCCCTTATCTTTGCAACTGTAAGTCTACTAGTAGATCTTAGGGAGAGAAAGTGTCTAATTACCAAAAGCAAGTCTCAGCTTGGGTTTCAGTCCAGTGCTCAGCCTGGACACTGCAGCAGGATGGTGGCTGCACCAGCACCCTTTTCTGAGGAGTGTAAGGAACAGGATCATGGAACTGCTCCATTTCTGCAGCTATATAAGTAACTTTTTGGCTGCTATAGTTCCACCTTCTTTGGCCTCAGTTGTACAAACTGTTTTTCTTCCTTCCCATCATCAATGAGGCAATGTGGCCTCGTGGATGTGACTGGCAGACCCAGTCAACTGTGCTGAATGGCTCTCCTGCAGGAGGAGATGGGTCTGAATAGCCAGGGGCAAGAGAGAGGGGACGGAGGGAAAGGGGATGGTGATATTAGCACTGGGTGCTATAAATGGTGACTGTGAAACTGCTGTCCCAGCGTGTTTTGCAAGACATCTCAGGCTGCATGAATTCCTTGATCTAACTAAATGTGGCCCAGAAAAATCTATAACCACAACTGAGAAGGTAGAAACACCCATCAGTGCATGGGGAAGGATACAAGGATATCCCAGGCAGGAATTTCTACCAAACACATCATGATCTCTGTTAAGCTTGAAGACCAATTGATATATGCCAAGACGTTAGATATTGGCACAGCAAAAGAGAATAGAGTAGCATTTTTAATTTTTCAATCCGCGTATCCTAAAATTTTCAGTAGCATTAAGGATGCCACTTAATCTCAGATTTTTTTTTTTTTTTGGTTGGATTACCAGTTGGAGCATTTATAGTCCATTGGAAGCTAATGACCTTTCAGGACTTCAATATTTTCTGGATAACCTCAGAACAGCTGAGGAGCTCTCACAGTTCATAGCTCAGTGAGACTGTTAATTAGTTTTGTGATCCAGGGAATTTCTGTGACTGCAGTCTTTTGGGCGTATCACAGAACTAAATGCTTCAAAGCATCTAATTCATGTTCTGATAAATGAGGATCACTAAAATACTGTTGCAAAACCTTTGTCTTTCTGTGCTTGCTTGTGATGACATCATATTTAAGTCTTTATAATAGGTTGAATACCCACACTTTTCCTTAAAAGTAGATGTCTGAAGGGTTTAACAGAGCTCCTCTGTCAAGCTATTGGGCTAAGGGTTTCTAGCGTCCTGTTTTAAAACCCAAAGAATGACTGCTTTCAGTAGCAGGATAGCAATGAAAAGAAGTGTCCAAAGATATCAGCTGCACAGCAAGAGAACAAGGGCTGATCTCAGCAATTTTGAGATTAGAGCTTTATTTCAGTTTTAAATCTCAAACTGAATGGAATAACTAGAAGCAATTCCAATTAAAGCCTTTGGAGGGGTCAAGAATTTTTTTATTTAGTAACAGAATATTTATGGGAAAACAGGTAGCCTTAGTCAATCTTCTTATGTTTTTTTTCCTATGTATTTGCATGGACTGTAGCAGAATGTGTTCTTTTCTTGTGAAGTGACAAGTGCTTTTTCCTTTAAGTGATGTAAAACTGTGGCGTCTTAATACACATGAAGTAAAAAGGGATGTAAAAGTGCAGTCTGTTTTGAAATCTGTGTAGTTATTCAGTAAGTCTTTGAATCTTGGTGTTAGGTAAACCAGCCCTGTTTGTAAACTGTGTTCTGAGCAGTTTAACTGTTTATGTTGAGGAGAGGGTGGAGAAAAAGCAGTTTAAAAAGAGTTTATTAAGATGTTTATAAACAATTGCCTTGAAGTGCTCAGTTTCGAGGGGCTAGCCAAGAATGACACAACATTGTGCAGGGGGCCTTAGTTAACCTGGAGAAGTTATAATCTAAACAGATAAGAGAAGGTAAGGCTGAAATAGTTGCTGAGCTTGGGGTAAGAGATCCTACGTTGAAGATGGCATGATTTGATTAGTCCTGTGGCCAAGAACAGATCTTCAGAAGTCTAAATCAAAACAGCTGATTAGTAACTGGTATGGTTTGATTTGTAGATGCTGCTGTGCTTCATGTGGGCAGCCTGTGGCTGGTGTAACTTTCCTTTCTGGGTCTGAAGAGCATCTTTCCCTAGTATCACAAAACGCCTATTGTGTTACCTATTATAAAATAAATGTAGAGTCATCAAGTCAATGGCTTAATCCTTATCTTTTAAAACAGATGAAGCAGGTAATTACTTCTAATTTCTTAAAGATGAAAGACTGCCTTAAAAAGTTTATTCTCTGACATGGGGTCTATCTAGCACTTTATTTCAAAACAGGATGAAGTGTAACCAGAAGAAACGACTCACCCTCTGCTCCTTCTCTTCCCCCAACTCCCCTCAAAAAAACCACAACCCAACCCTTTCAGAAGGTTGAGGGTGAGTGACTTGTTTTTTGGAGGGTTTGTTTTTGCGTTGATCTTTTGGGGGTTTTTTGGTAGGTTTTTTTTTTTTAACAACTTATGACAGCTTAGGAAGTTCAACATGTTTTCATTAAACCTGGTGATAAAATGGCAGATAGAAATTAAATAGATTGACTACCATTGACTGGATTGCTTCTCCTCTTGTCTGAGGAGGGTAAATCTTGCTGGAAAGTAAACTGTACCCAAACAACAAGTAAAGAGCAATGGGAGAGGAGGGATACTTATCACAGCATTAAGTGTCTTGTCTGGACACTTATTCAAAGTGAGCTCTTCTGCAGGTCTATTAAGATTTGCCTTAAATTTACATTCTCTTAAACTGAAGGGAATTGAGTAATGTTTTAAAGCAACTGCAGTCATCTTGCAATTTTCTAGACACTGCTGCTTTTTTGGTGGTTGGATTTCCCAAGACTCACTTTTCTGTGGATAGATGAGTTAATATCAGTGTCTTGATTGCCTCAAGGATATTTAGTCTGCAATAGGGGAAGAAAATTCATCCTTGCCTGCTCAGAAATGGCTGAGGAGAGAGCTTCCACTTGCATTAACATTTTTTTTTTTTAACCTCAAGGAACTGTTAGATGTGAGCTTTGAACCATGGTGTGTAAACTGCATTTTGGGCTGCAGAGGTGGAAATACAAGTAAACAAACAGTTAGCTCCGATGCCTTCTCTTGTCTTATTAGAGTATTCCTATTAAAATCTCACCATGCCCCTTTCTGAACCAGTGACGTGCTATCAGCTGTTGTTCTGTAAGCACTGGTGCTTCTGCACTGCTGCTGCCTGTGTCAATCCTGTGTCACACTGCTTCAGCCTTGCCTTGTCCTCTGTCCTGCCTGGCTATGCAGGGGCTGGAGGGGGCCGTGCTCCCTCTGGTGCCACCAAAGAAGAGATGCTTTGTGTGAAGCTTCTGGGACCTTACTGAGCACGGACAACATCGGGACTGTGTTGTGAGTGTATTGCATTCAGAGGATTCATACAGTCCTGATACTGTGAAAGTCTCAAGTGGCACTTGTAACAGCTCTGCAGGGAAGATCAAGTTGCTTGCCCATTAAGAGCTTTAGATGCAATTGAACTGTAAATTTATATGCTTTGGATGGGTTTTGTCTGATATTATATTTCGACAGACCTTGCAGCTGCTACTGGACAGTTGAGGTGGGATGGAGAAGGAAGGATTTAAATAGTCTCTCCACTTCTGTGATGAGGTTGTTCTGAATTAAGTTTGTCAGTATTTTACGTAAAAAGCAGGAATTCCTTTAACATGACCAGGTGAAGGTGTGGTATTTGTGTTGACAGGAGGGAGAAATTTGCTACCTTCTCTTTTGGCTGTTAGTAGGTAAATCTCTTTATTGGCCTTGCATGGTACAGTGGACTTAGTGCTGATGCTTATTACATTTTCCTAAGTTTGTGACGACAGAAAAATGTTTACTTTGGAAGTTTTGTATTAGGTAACACAGCTGTTAGAACAATGTTAGGGTGCTTGTTAAAGGAATACTGACAGGTTAAAACTAGTCACAGTTACAGTGAAAAATAGCTAAGGGTTACTTGGCTTCTTCAGAAAGCAGCTTATCTATTACTGTCAAGACAGAATTCTCTACAACTTATCAAGAGCAACATTTTGGGAACACTGAAAGTCTGCAAAATATCTCACTGCATGGTCAATCTGTAGCTTTTATGCCTTTGGTATCTATGTGCAAACAAGCTGAATTCTAGTTTACCATGTGGACCATAGGCAAAGCAAGCTGTTTAGCAACAACTTCTGGAGTTCAGATGCTGCTGTTGTGTTTTCTCCCAGTTTTTCCACATTTCCCTGTCAGGGAATTCTGTTCTCTTCCTCTCTGGTGACTATCAATTAAAAAATCAGTCTTGCAATCCTATTTGATTTAGAATGTCTGTGGCAATGGCTGAATTCACTGTTCCCAACAAGTGTGTGTTTGTGCTGTACAGGGAGAACCTATGGCAAAGTAGGAGTTGTCACATCCCATTTCTGTACTAAGGAGTGTCCTGGATGAGAGAGCTGATGTATAACATCATAGAGAAGATTACTGAGGGAAGAGTATCTGTCTTCACTTACCAGTGTTTATTTCAAAATGAACATTTAAAGATGATTAATTTGCATTACTGTACTAAATGTATGTAGCAAACAGGTGTGAGTAAAAAGCTCTACATGGAAAAGTACTGCTGCTCAGATGTTTGAAAATGCTGTCCTGAGGGCACTTCTTGATTGTTGGCATGTTTGTTCTTGTATGTAGTAGTCAATGAGAACTTGGTTTGATTTGTTGGTTTTCAGAACATCAAGTCATGACAAGGGGAAAAAATCATCACCATCAGTGTACCTCAGGGGAAGTTGCCCAGACTGGTGGTGGAATTGTCAGTCTCAAAACACAGGGCCACATGAAATGGGTTGCTTGCAGCCAACTTCTTTAAGGAGAAAGTTTGGACTGGGCAGCATCCAAAGGTCCCTTTCCAGGCTGAGTAGTCCTATGATGTGTTTGTAGGCTGGTGATCCCTTAGTCTAGTTAATTTGGTTTAGGGCAGCTGGATGACCTGAAGTTTTTTCAAATGAAGCAGTCAACTTCTACTGTAGGCTTTGCATTTTCATGCAGTAGAACTGGATGGTGTAGTGTGGCAGTTCCAGTGTCTTTGTGGAGTAATCGTGTCCAGGCAAATTTGAGAATCCTGGTAGGCCCATTGCTTCTGTGCTTCTGGAACGAAGTGTGCTGCTGTAAATCAAGGCTGCTATAGCCACTTGTAGCAGTGTTTTCTTAACAGTGTGCTGGTCTCCTTACAGCACTCCACCAGGATATGAGTAGATGGGGTCCTTTGTTGTGCTCTGAGAACACAAGAATCACTATTGCAGTGTTTCCCTTATACCACAGTGTGCCTGAAATACACATATTTGGTTTTCTGTGTGGGAATCCTGACTGGTAACACATCTTTTTGTATTTGTAACTTCTGCTTTTGTCTTCAGTGTGCCGTCCTTAGAGATGCGGCTCAGTGCTAATCAGCGTAGCAGCTACTGCTTATGCTTCTGGTACAACTACTGTGTCCAGCTATTCTGAAAAAACAAACAAACAAAAAAATAAGTATTATTTTGAAGAAGTCTCCAGCACTTAATTACTAGGCTTGTATAACCCACAAACAAAGGCTTGTGAGCTAGGGCTTGTTTATTGAAGCTTACTCCTTTTATGGCTTTGCAACATCAGGAGAAGAATAGGAACTGAGAATTTCTTGCAGTAAAGCAGGATTTTTTTTTTTCCCCAAAGCAAATTAGATTTGCAGCATCAAATGGCAGGAAGAGTGTAAAATAAATGCTAATGCCATGTCATAAGACTTTCTGCTGGATGCTTTTGCAACTTGTTCCTGCCAATTTACTGTGTGTCTCTACTTTTTTCGTAGCCTGCTTAGGGAGGAGATCAAAAGCCAGATTTGTACCTATAAGGAGATCTAAGGTATAGCTGTATCAACATTGAAGAAATATTTTAGAAAGATGTAAAGCCTTAAAACAAGAGTAATAAAATCCGCTTATTTTCATGTTGCTTGAGAATGTGGGGTTTTCTTTGGAAACTGCTCTAGACAGTAGTCTTGTAGGATAGGTTTACAAATAAGAATAGCATGTTAGAGACCTTTGGCACTTTTATTAATAGTACTGTAGTCACAAATAGAAGGTATTTGTTCTAATACCTTGTCCTACTCATACTTTAGACATGTTTTGCTTTCCTGTGCATTAAAGTGGCCCATTCTTCAAGCTTGCTGGGCAGGGTTTTAATCTGGTCTTTCAGCACTGGTGAAATGCTTTAGCAGCATGCTACCATGATGTCACCAGTGTCATGGATGGTGACTGTGTTTCTTCTGTCTGCAGATCTAATTGGTTGCCTGGCACTTGATCTGTGGCAAGCAGGACAATGGCTGCCAGCAAGAGCAAGAACCAGAGTTCCTTGGCCCTTCATAAAGTAATTATGGTTGGCAGTGGAGGTGTGGGCAAATCTGCACTCACACTTCAGTTTATGTATGATGAGGTAAGTAAATTTGGTTCAGCTTCAGTAAAGCACAAATTCATACAGTTTACTAAACTTTTTTTAGTGGGAAAGGGGGACTAAATGTAATTAGCAAAAGACCTGGTGACCTGACTAGCAGGAGCAGAAGGTAGGAATCTGGGAATTGTGCCCTCTGGGAACATCTTTGGCTAAAGGTGTCAGAATTTTTGCTTATTATTGAAAAAACAGTCTTCAGAAGCCATGCACAATGTGTGGGTGCTTGTCTGTGTGTACAGAAGCTGTTACCTCTTGGAGCTGAACTTTTAATTTTGTTGCCATTACTTTTGGGTCAGTTACGGCTGAAGTCAGAAGTAAACGTTCTAGCTCATTCTGAGCCAGGTGATGAAGTAACCATGTTCATAGCATGAGTTCTTCCACAGTGGTATGCAGGAAGCTAGATTAGACAGTCCAGACCAGTATGTAAAGGAAGACATGATCCAGTAATTAAAAAATTAACATCTATATGGTGTCCACACATACTATGGTGATGTGAGTGTCTGAACAGGTGACATAGACATCAGTGAAGGCCAGCCAGCTGAACTGGGCTCACGGCACAGCCTCTTATACTCTGAGGCTGAGAGGAAGGAGGCGGAGAGGTAAGGAGCCTATGCTGCATGTGTGCTGTCAGCACAGAAATGGCAGTGGCTTTGTGGGTCTGATCAATATTGAATGGACTAAAGTACGGACCTGTGCAATTTTGGAACAGGTTTTCATGTTCAGCAGTGCAATGCTCATCCACACCTGTTAAAGCTTCAGATACCTGTACCCGAAGTAGATTCAAAGGCGTTTTCTTGAAGTGCGAGATGTAGATATTGCCAGCAGGTGGCTGGTAACCTACACTGCATCTCTGTTCTTAAATTATGCTAAAGTTGCTGAACAGTGTTTCATGTAGCAAGTTTCTCTTGACTTGGCAAACTGGCTCTTTGTATTAAGTGCTTAAATAATTTACTTTTTATAGTAAAATTAAAAAAAATGTGGTGCTACTTAGTAGCTGACTGAATTATGAGAAGGTTTTGGGGAGTTTAAATGTGAAGTGAAAGGAGGGATATGGACAAATGCTGAGTCTGTTTGACAGTAATTCTAAACACTAATCCCTTTCTTATCACCCTCAGTTTGTAGAAGACTATGAACCTACCAAGGCTGACAGCTACAGAAAGAAAGTTGTTCTGGATGGTGAAGAAGTTCAGATAGATATTCTGGACACAGCGGGACAGGAGGATTATGCAGCTATCAGAGATAACTATTTCCGCAGTGGGGAAGGGTTTCTTCTAGTCTTTTCAATAACAGAGCATGAATCCTTCACAGCAACGGCAGAGTTTCGGTAAGTAGTTTCTCTCCCAGGCAAGGGAAAATATCTGGTTCCTATGCTGCTCTGATAACTCTGTTTAAAAGCTACAGCTCTTTATCCTTTGTTACCATTTGGTCAATAAAAGTGACGCCTGACCATTTGACTCTCAGTAACTTGTAACCTAAACAACAGTATTCAGCCCCTGGCTCTAGTTGTCTTCATGCCTACAACTTATGAGTACATTATTGCCAGCAGCAACTTCAGGCAAGTAACAGATTCTTGGACTCCTAAAACAGGCATATTCAAGCCAATTTTCAGTCTTCATGGATGTGAAGTTTAATTATGTTAGAGCAGTACTTCTGGAATTAAGTCTGTCTTTTGGCCAGGTTTCAGACACTATTGCTTACTGCTAGAAGCAGGTGCTCTAAGGAAAGGAAGGATTAGCCTCCACTCTCAGGTGTGGATTGGTGCCAAAAAAGGGTTGGCAGCCAAGCAGTACTATTGTAGGCAGACGTATTCCTAGAAAGACACACAGTAGTAGTAGGCATTTCCATTTTTGTTCTTGAAATTAGCAGTTCTAATGTAAAAATCAACACCAGATTGAGCACAGAAACTGCTTGTGTGGTGTGGGTCAAAAGAAAAAAAATTAAACCACTGTTCTGGTTTAGAACTCATGTAGCCAGGTTCTTCAGGGCGGGTGTTCTAACTCTTATTTGATAATACCTGTTGCCTCGGTATAGTAGGTAATCTGGAGATTCCCTAGGACAGCTGTATAACTCGAAGGAAAACTTCCTAAAACATAGGGGAAGTGTTTGGAGTTCCTTATGTTTGCCGAAATAAAAGCGCTCTGTCAGTCTCCTTGTGTTCATTTTACTTCAGTGGTACAAGGTTAACAGATCCTAGTGAGTAATGCAAGTGCTGGAGCTAAGAGAGACACCTAACTCTAGGTTTTTCTTAAAGTTATGACTTTGGTCCAGGTTCTTAATGTATTATACTGTTCCAACAGTAGCAGGAGACCACAAAATCTTTTAAGAGGTATAAAAATAGTGTTCCTTCATCACATAATGCTTCTGTGACTTTGCTCAGCTTCAGAAGGGTAACAGTTGTGGGGCACAAGCAGAGCAGTTCTGATGAATTTGGTCTAAATGGGGCGCTGAAAGGAGCCAACAGTTGAACTGTTGTGGGGCTGCAAGAGTGAGTACTAGGACTTTTACTAGTGAAAGATGGAGGAAAAGGTCAGGTAACACTCAAAGGACGGAAGGAAAACTAGACACTTGGAAAAACCCAGCCTGGGTTTTGGCTTGTGTGCCTAAGTGAAATATAAGGTTAAACTTAAGCCTTTGAATGAAAAAGAGTAGGAGTTTTATCTTGGCAGTTTGTTTTTTTTTTGTCAGACTTCTGTAACTGGGTTAACTGTGTGTTGGTTCAAGATTCCAGCACAACAGAACAATGAAAAGGCAATGCTAGCCCTAAAGATGAGCAAGAAGGTCCTAAAAGCTTTGAGATGCAGAATCTCTTGCTTTTCAATCGTTCAGAAATAAAAAATAGTGAAATTAGTTAAATGGAGTACTTAGTTAGGCTGTCATGCAAGAACCAGATCCTTGGCCCAGGAAGGAGGAGGGAACAGGTAGTGAATGAGTCACCAGCATCAGTCTGCCAAACTGCAGATTGCTATTATTGATCCTTTAACTTCCAGAATTCTAAAACTATGAAAAAATTCAATACCGAACAAGCTATGGTCTTATTTTTAAACCCTAGCTCTCCTGATAATGCTGTGCATTCAGTGTTTGCTTTCAGTGCCTCAGTGATCTGAAAACATGTGAAGGTACAGGTGAATGCAACAGCAGCAGATTGTCTGCTCTACTATTAATGCAGTTTTAGAGTCTCGTGTACTCTCCTTACATTGTTATTTTGTGGATGGAAAATGCAGGCATCTGAAGCAGTATGGTAACTCAGCGGGATGAGAAGGTGTAGCACTGTGCCTGTGCCTCGTTTGGCTCTTGTTCGTAACAAAATGAAGCAATCTAAAAATAGGAGTAGACTGGTAGAGTTTCCAGCATCCTAGATGGACAGCAGCACATGTCAGTCTGGTTTCAACCTGTGTTTTACTCCAGTAATAGCACAGACTGAGACGGCTATGCAACATCACTCCATCTCCTTCTCTGAATGCTAGTAAGTTCGCTTAGCATGACAGAGGATAGCAAGCTTAATGCTGATGGTTCAAATATCTTCTTGGAGTTTTTGAAGCAGGAAGGTTTCTAGCTTTTTAGTTCAGCACTACATAGTACCAATCTTCTTTGTGTAAAGCTTATGTAGCCTTTAGGAATGATCTCTGCCAGCTACTTAGGCTGTTCCCAACCTACTGCCTTGGCAAAGACTTGATGTTGCCTAGACCTATACTGAGATGTGATGCCAACTGTGAATTGAAGATGGTGACTGAATGCCAAGATGGAACTTGGCAAACATGGCACTTGCACTCTCCCTTGGTCAAATGTGAACTCCTGTTGCCAGTAGCTCTTCTGCCTCAGTGTTCTTCTTTGTTAGAGCCTGATTACTTTGTAACTGAAGGGTAGAACTGCCTTCCTGGAAATATTAGGCTTTCGGTAGTGTAAAGCCCATAGCATAAGTATGTTAACTTTGGAATAATTTTAAAGTGTATGTCCAGCTGTTGGGAAATGCATTGGTGTAAACACTAGTAATGTGCAGACCACTTGAGCTACTCCTGGTAAGTGTGGATATTTTGTTGCTACTATTAACACAGATTTTTTTTTATTTTGAATACCTAATGCATTAGGGAACAGATTCTGCGTGTGAAGGCTGAAGAGGATAAAATTCCTTTGCTGGTAGTGGGAAACAAATCTGACTTGGAAGAGCGCAGACAAGTGCCTGTAGAAGAGGCTAGAAATAAGGCAGAGGAGTGGGGTGTGCAGTATGTAGAAACCTCTGCCAAAACTAGAGCGAATGTAGATAAGGTAAGAAAAATGACATCTGCTCAGTTGGGTAATTACTACCTGTTTAGTAGCTGACTTGCTGGACAAAAGCAAATTCACAGTTTGGCTTCTGAAAGCCTAGTTTATAAAAAAAAAATTAACTGGAATGTGTACAGTTAACCAAATATAAATAGAGGAACCTGTGGTCTGGAACAAGTTAATGCTATTATCTTGTTTTAACTGTTTGTACCTGCACAAATAGGCTTTCAATAATACAGTGGGTAAATGGTTCTAAGGTTTCCCTGAAGTATGTTATTTTGTTTATAGGCTGTCCTATTTATAACACTAATGAATAACAAGCTATGGACACTTGCAAATTGTTCCCCTTTCTCTATAAAGCTACATATACTGTGGTTAACCTTAAAGACTTTATCCTTGTTTTCTGCCAAGACTGCTTTTATTTGTGAGAACAACTTTTCTTGCTGTGTCCCTGTCCTGTTTTGACTTGTCCTTGCTGGTATTGGACTATTATTCTCACATTATTCTGCAGATGGTTTCTTGCATAAGAAGTGGTGGTGGGCTATTCCAGAGGAGAGATGAATTATGAGTATGGAGTATTTGTCTGATATAGGGAAAAATAAGTTTCAGTCATCCCCTTTATTTTGTGTGCAGTGAGTGCTTCTTGAAGAGTCCTCACCAATCCACAGAAGATAATCTGAAATTACTGTTGTGCACCCTAAAGACTCCAAAGGTGTCTTGCTAGTATGCATTTGTTTAGAGATTACAGATTTTAAGCAGTTTTCTCTTTGGATAAAACCCACTTGCAGGTACCTGCTACTCTTAAGTTCTCTTAAACAGCTTCCTGTTCTTCTAGTCTAGTTCACTAATGGAAATGCTGTTGTTGCATAAGTAACAAGATAAGGAATTCCTACTACTAAAAACTGTGGGTATGGAACTCCTGAATTGAGACATTTTGGTTATAAAGGATGTGGCACAATTTCAGTTTGGTCAAGTACCATTCTGACTTGCAGAATGTTACTAGAAAGTCACAGTCAGTTGTGTAATGGGTGATGCAGTAAAACATGAATACTTAGACTTGCTTTTGCCCGTGAGCTACCTCATATTACTAGCAAATGGCACACCTGTTTTAAACTTAAACCACCTTTTGTTCCATTGGAATTAACAGCAATGGAGTCGTGTGTCTGCAGTGTATTAGCAGGGTAATCTAAGCTTGCTGTAGTAGGTCTTCACTAGCTAGCTTGTGTGACATACTAGTTATCCTCTATTTGAGCAGTTTTGTGTATAGTAAGACAAGTTATTGGTCTTTGTGAGAATTGTGCATTAATACAGTGGCAGAATAAAAAAACCCTTGAGGGTTTTGAAAGATTAAATAATCTGTTTCTGTTCAATAACAGGATCTTGTTTCCAAATATCAAATACTTGAAAGTTCCCCACTTAAAAAACCCCTCTAAACACCAAAACAAGCTAGTTCTATACAGTAACACTAAACTCTGGTTCTGTAATTCTAAAAATCATTGTCCCTATAACTACAGCAAAACAGCTCTTGCACCTTAAGTGGTATGTACCTAGACATCAGGCATACAGGGGTGAAATCAGCTAGAATTTAGGAGAAAACAACAGTGAAGCATGAAAAAAACCCATGACTTCCCTGAATCTTTCTTCTAACATACTCTGAAAATTTTTTTTGCCTGGCACTGTCACTTTACTGCTGTAACTTTGTGATGATGAACCTAGAAAAATACTATGAAGCAGAGTGCACATGTAACTAAATGGAAAGGACTCGGACTAAATCCTTTACATAGTTAACAAGAGTGGTTTGCCTGTAAATGTTTGGTAGGCACAGACAAATGTTCTCATAAGCTCTGAATGCTATTTTTGTGCATGAATGGTAGTCAATAAAAAGCTCTTAAAACAAGATTATTGAAATTTTTTTTTTTTTGATAGCCTGGTAAGACTGTGCAACTTTTTGCCATTGCTTAACATACTACATAATTCTGGAATTGAGTTTGTCACTGGAATCTGTCTAGACTCACTAAGGCTGTATTGGGTACAGTGTGGTGCTGCATCTTTATTTGCTGCCGAATACAGTAGTTTTTGTCTGCATTCTGGTGGCTGATCTTGTTTAATCTTCCTTTATATTTCCCTCCTAGGTATTCTTTGATTTAATGAGAGAAATAAGAGCAAAGAAAATGTCCGAAAACAAAGACAAGAATGGCAAGAAAAGTGGCAAGAACAAGAAAAGCTTTAAAGAAAGATGTTGCTTACTGTGATGCTTGGGAACTGTAAATATCTTTCTACAGGTGGCATGGATAAAATACCACTAAGGATATAGGGCTGGATTCATGAAAGGAAGTCTGTATTGACTCCCTTATCTTTTGCTTTGCATATCATGCCTTCAAAATGTGAAAACAGAACTTTGAAACCATTTCTGGTGTCCAACAAAACCTTTGCCTACATAACCTGAAATGGGCTCCTTCTTCCCGGTGTCTTTCAAAAGTAGAAACAGTTTCAGAACTACAATCCTTCGCTTGGTTACACAATGTACTTTTGTATTAACTTCCTTCTAATGTTTCTCTTGAACCTCTACTGGCCTTAACAAGCACAGCTGTTCAGGTTCAAACACTCTTTCCTGCTGTTGCTGCCCTCCTTGATGGTGCAAACTGCAGAAAGGCTAGATGACACCTGGTAAAGGGTTTAAGTCTCCATCTTCTGTTGTCACTGGTATTTCTTGCACTGAAATCTGCTGACTTTCTCCCCACACTCCATGTAAGAAATAGCAACTGACAGTTGACAGTCAACTCAAAATAAACTTTCTTCCCTGTTCTGTTTAGTCAATACAGCATTCATGAATCAAGCCTATGGACTCAATTCAGACTTATTTAGGCAATGCAAAAATTGATATTTAATTACTGGCTATATGCACTCCCTGCTGGTCTGTCTTCTCATCCTTAAATTAGTGGTATGGGGTGAGAAAAGTACTGTAAGCCTTTCTTCAAAAGGAGTAATATTGTCACCATCTCCTTGAAATGCTGTCCTTGGTTTCTTCCATGTATTGTGTCTAGACTCAATTACACTCTACATCTCTTATCCTTCCCCTCCCTGGTACTGGAATAGTGGAAATCAGTGTTGATTTAATCAGTTTTGTTTATATTGGAACACTTGTGATGATCATGTTGGAAAGTGAGAACATCTGCATCTGTCTCTTGTCTTGCTTGAAGATAAAAACATTGAGTAAGGATGGTTCCCATCACACAATCATGTTTGGAATAGGTGAAGCATACATGCTACCTCTCAATGATTTGCTCGCTAGTGAGTTGTATGGTGTCAAAAAGCAAATGAAGTTAAGCAGTTGCCACATCTATTACTCACTGTTAATTTTATATGTAGTGTTTCTGATGCACAGCAACCTAGCACATGGTGAGTTTTGCTGTCAGTTATGCAATGGTGGTCACGTATTGTTCATCAAAAACAGTCTAGAAATGGAAAAGTCAGTACTTAGCAGGTCCTGCTGTCAGCTGTCTGAGCTGAGCTTTCTGATGCAGTTGAAATTAAGTGCAGTTGCCAAAAACCACTTCTGTCACTGTGGAAAAGTAACTCTTCTAATTGCAGAGTCTCTCAATGAATTATGGCTGTCTTCTCCTTTGAAGGAGTAGAGAGACTCTTAAGTAGAGACTGTATCTTGCTTGTAACTGAATGCTTAAAACACAATTGCTTGGTGAAAGTAATCTAAGTTGTTGTTCAATGAAGCACACTGCAGCACTAAATTAACAAATGGTGTTTCTTCCTGAGATGGAGTAATGAATACTGTTCAGTACTTAGTGTTGTAATTTGAGGTTGAAAAATATTTTTTAACATGTACTAGATTGCTTTTGTGCATTCCATCTCTGAACTTTGAGAAAAGTAAGATGTGGTAGATATCAGAGCCTCTATTGGCCTGAGGTTTCACAGGGACTTATTACAAACTCATTGTCTTCCATAACTTCCAGGCAACTCATTGGATTGGGGAAACTGTACTAAATAAAAGGTGCTGTAATCTTTGTTCTTGTCAACTTAAATTCCTTCTCTCTTGCTGTTTTCTTGTACGGGCAGAAAGAATGGTTAACCAATTCTGGAAATGCTTCTCTTTGAGCAGTGGAATTAACTGGTATTACAAAGCCAACTTGACAATACTGTTTTGAAGCAGAAGCTGGAAGCCTGCTGGCTTGCAGAACTTGTCACTTGAGCTGGGAGCTGTAACACTTCTAACAAAGTTTCCTCTTGAGCTTCCATGGACAGAAGTCCATTTTTGAGTGCATATTGTGCATACAGCAAATGAATGTCTTCTTCTGGAGGAAGGCAACTCACTTAGGTTTGGTTTTAGTTGAGACTTAAAGGTTAAGTCCTTAATTAACCTAAAAGATAAATAACAGTTGAGTTCACATTACGAGCTTATCTAGGTCAGGTCCCTCCAAGGCGGATTGTAAAACGTGTCTTAACAAAACTGAATAAACTGTCCTTGCTGTATGAATAATGAACTCAGCAAAGCTCACAGTGAGCAGCGCAGCTGTATTGGCTCAAGAGACTTGCATGCCTTGGCCTTTGATCTCTTTAGTCTTAAAGTACCTGACAGGATTTGATAGGACAGATGAAGTTCTTCTCAGAACAGCAAGTCTCCCACGGATGTTCTTACAGTCCATGTGCTGTTCTCACTCAGGTTGTATTTCTTTTTTTTTTTATATTTTATTTTTTTATTGTTCCAACTGATAAAGCTACACCACTGACATGGACTCACTTGGAAGAAGAAGCTTGCTGCTTCATGGCTCGATGCTGCATCTCTTCAGTGTTCTGTGCCTATCACCTGCTCCAGATAAAACAGACCTGGAGACTAAGTAAAGCAGCTTTTCAGTATTCCTCTTCTGTACTTGTGACAAACTTCAGTTTAACTTTCCAGTTACAGCTGAAAACAGGATAAACAAGGCAGCTACCTTGCCTACTTTGTAACAGTGGGCAACAAGCATTCTGATTTGTACCAGGAAGGCAATAAAACTGATCCCCTGGACTTGAATTCTGTTGCCTCCACCTCTTATGGTGGAAGTGCCTGAATGTATGTCCTTCTAAATAGGGGCGATATGATTTGATGGTCCTTGAATGGCTTCCAGGTGTGCTTCACTGGACATCAATGGACATCAGCATCAGGTGGGTTGAATGGTGTGGCTATAAAATGGCACAGAGAAATGCTTCCTGTGAGCAGAGTAAATAGAGCTTTCACTCCTTATCAAAATGAGTAACTGCAGATCAGGTACATCAAATAAGGATGACTGTCGAGCGGGGGTGTGTGTGGCTGCCTGCTAGCCATGCTGTGTAGCTGAGGCAACTGAAGGCTGTATTGAAGCTGATAGATTCTAGCAACCTTTGCGTGTTGGCTAATTAAAGACCAAGGTTTCTATTCATTGGTATAATGTGCTCTTAAATCATTCTGGAGCATGGCTGTAGGCAAGTTACTGGGTATTTGAAGCTGGAGGTCATGCAAGACTTGACTATGCACTTGCACTTAAGCCTTCAAGTATTATTCTTGCATAATGGCTTAACATAAAGTCAGGGAACTGTTTACTGCTACATGCAATCTTCCATATGTGGCTTAGCTGTGGATATTCAAGTGCTTCAATTTTCCTTCTGGTCTGAGCAGAGCAAACATCTGAGACAAGCTCCTGTTATTAACAGGGGCTAAGTCATATGAAAAAAGCAGGTTAAACTCCAGGAGCACAAAGGCAGACTTGACTCTTCTTTTTTCTAGAGGAGCATCTCTCGCGATGGGAGTACAGATGCAGCATGAAGTGTTTTCAGTGACTTGTGCCATGTGTTCTATACAGACTAATACACCTTTACTGCAATTTCTAGGTGAACACTCGGCTTGATGAAGAGAAAGATGTGTGCATAAATTTACCGGGCATTGAACTTAAGTAAGATGTTAATAACCCTCAGAAGTTCTAGTTGAATCCTACCTGGCTTAAGTATAATGCTTAAGAATACTTTAGGTTCAAGGTACAAATCAAGCTGCAATCTGGAATGTGATAAGAGGTGTGTAGGGAGCAAGTGCATCTAAATGCTCACTCAGATCTTTGTTTAAAGCTTTCCAAAGCATTAATTCAGTACTTGGGCCTGGCAAGTCTATCAATTCTTGCTCAAAAAGAGGATACTGTTTATCAGTTTAACTCAGAGCCTATGTAGAGAGAAGCTTTCCTTAATTGCTGGAAGCATATGTTGCAATGTTCACCTCCTGTTGACTTTATAGTTCGAAGAAGGAGGCAAGAGGAACAAAAAAAAAGCTATGATTTTCACTGTAATCTCCACACTTCATGGAAATGGCAGGTGTTCCTCTTGGGAGGGGAAGGTGTTATCTCTAACACTAAGTGAGAGGTTTAACGTAGAGGAAGTGATTGTGATTGCAAGACTTAATAAAACTGCCTCTAAACTATGTATGCTATACTATACAATGTAAATTCTTATTTTTTCCTTACATAGCTTCGTCTCTAACTTGCACATTTTTAATGTCTGTAAAACTGGTCACTTTTCATTATCATGCTAATACAACTGATTTGTATTACTATTGATAATAAAAAGAAAAAATGAGCTTCATATTTGTTTGTTACTGATTTTTGCATCATTCTAAAAGCATGTCTAATCCCCAGATACTTGAACCAGCCAAACACTGACTTCAGTGCCTGGAACTAACCTTTCTATTAAATATATAACAGGATTATATTGCAGACTGTGAGAAGGAGGGGAGGAGGTGGTGACTAAGACCCTCATAACTGGTTTTCTGGAAATGGTATGCATGTTTCTCAGGACTGAACTGACATAGTAGTTTGATTCATTCACAGTTAATTTTCCACAATCTAATTGGATCAGACAGCTTGTATCAACTGTGTAAATGACAGAGTTGCTTTCCTTTTTTTCAGTCTTGTGGCTCAAACAATGGAATAAGAAACACTGGGAAAACTGGTCCTTAGCCTTCTTAGTGTGCCAGGCTCCATTCTTGGTGTAGATATGTGATGAATGAACTGCAGCAGAGAAACTGAGATGTCTGAGGCAGCATGGCTCAGGACAGACCCACTGCATTGTAATGCCACCTAATTTGGAGTGGCAGAGCAATGGGATTCACAGCAAACTTTGGGTGCAGTTTCTACCACCACTGCTGTACGAGTTGGAAGCGGAACATTCCCTAGCTGATGACTTCTGGCCAAAGACTACAGCAATTTACATAATCTTGTTTACATGGTGCTTGTCTGGTGTTTGCCCTGTGTTTCAGATTGCCACGGTAGTTTTATGTAGCTCTCCTTTCCAGTGAAGTAACTTTAAAAATACTCTGTGGCAGAGAAAGTGTACCATGGAAAGTGTCCTGTAGGAGAGCGTTCTGAGCACGGCTGTGTTACATAGCTGTCCCCAAAACCTTTTTCTTCAGATATTCTGTGGATGTTTGTGAAGAACCGGCTTGCCTGTAGTTGCAGCAGGGTGAAACTGGAGAATGATTGCTCATACATAGCTTGGTTTCTGCCTTCGTGATTGCCTCTGTTGTGCCGCGCCTAGAACACTTTAGTGTGGTTCTGTGAACTAAGTGCTCTGACAATTCCTGGGATGGTACAGGCAGCTCTTCCTGAGAACTGCTGGCTCCATCTTGTGGATTTAGGAGTTAGAAGCTCTGCCACGGGGAGGGGCTGTGCCGCGTGCTCAGACGAGCGTACAACTCGCTACTATTTATGTGCCACCTGAATTACATGTAGCAATCCACGATAGCTAAATTCTTCTGGTTTTGTTGCCCTGCTATATGATTGTCTCATGCAGTATGAGATCTTGTTCTAAATTTAAATTCTCCTTTTGCATACAAATGCCAATGTTAAATCTTGCCTAAACATTCCTCTGTGCAGCAGAACACCCAATTTCTCATGAGGATGGTGGATTTACGTTTTCTATGGCATTAAACCAGTTGCGTTGCAAGTGTAAGTTTGTTCTGCTCACTGAGCACTGATTTGCATGCCAGAAAGAATACTTATTGTTCCCTGAGACTGTGCAGTACTTCACGAAACATTTTGTTTCTAAGGGTAACTAAAGATGCTGTGCTTTCTTTGAAATATAAAGGCTTAATTTGGAGGTGGGGCAGAGAATTATTCCCCCCACTCCCTCCCCGGCCCTCAGTCTTTCCTCCCCACCCCCAAACCACTCTGTGTCTCTTACATGAATAGGAATAGAATCTACTAGGGATATACCAGCAAATGGCCCCTTAAGCATTGTAACTCCACAGGGGTTTAGAAGTAAAACGTTGAGGTGAGACTGGGATCATATGCCCTGTGCTTGCCTTCCTGACAAAGTTGATTAATCTCCAGAGTTTACGGTAAGTTCCCTTCAATGAGCTTTGTTACTTGGCTTTGAGGCAGAATCATGTTTTTGATATAATCAGAGTTTATAGAGTTTGTTTTTAAAGTCTAGCGTTCAGGATATCAGAGGCTTTATGCATGTTGGCTTCATAGGTCAAATACCAGAATTCAAGGACAAACTTGTGCACACATGTAGCATTGAGAGACAAGGAAAGTTACTCCCTACTGTTTAATAGTTCTCTGTTTTTGTTTTAAAAAGGAAAACACATACAACAAACTGAACCTGCTGTTTGGATGAGTGTTTCAACCTGTGGTCTGTAAGAGTGCTCTGTAACATGATTACTCTCCCCACAAAACGATGGCATTACAATTCTATACCTGTAAACAAGGAAAACAACTGTGCACTGGGGGAAGGAAAAAATAGCCATATTCTTGCTTCTAAGTGAAAACCATCATGGCAGCATTGCCCAAGAAACTGTGCAGTTTTACCCCTAAAGGTTTGGCTCTTCACTTTTAGAAAGACTGCTGAGAATGTGAGAGAGATGGTCCTAGTCAGGCACAGACCCTCCTGACAAAAGTATCCTTTCCTGGAATGACAGGCTTCAGAAACCAGGAATTAAAACTTTTCTGCTTGGAATCTGGTGTTATGAAAACCAAAACCTACTAGGTTGCTGAAAGAATACCTGCAGGCTGGACTAGCTGTTTCGTTTTAATTACAGCTATTCTTCTAGTTAGTGCCCTGGTTATTGGTGTGGAAGAACCTCTTTCACTCTGGGGTCTCTCTGTTTTCATTTCTGTATAGGCCCGCTTAAGGGTTTCAGATATTCATGTTCTACTTGGGTTCAGGCAGCTTAATGAACTATGAGCCCTCTTTCCTTTCAGTCCTGGTGACTGTGCTCCAATTAGGTGCTGAGCAGTGCCACTGGGTGACAGGCACTCGCATTCCCAGCTGTGGCTGGCCGTCCCATTCCAGCTCTGAAGACTGCAGGACAACACAGAATGAATCACACTATGGGAAGAACAGCTACTCATGGAAGGATTATGAGCATTAGGAGAGCTAGACACTCTTTGCTAATGAAAACTGCTTCCTACCTGAAGAGCAGCAGTAGAGTTTGTGATTCACCTATTCCTGCAGCCAGATTAGAACTTTCTTATGTGATACCTTGGGTAAATCCATTTGAGTGATGCCAGCAGTGCAGTAAACACTTGTGGAGCAGAGGGTAATGCTGTGCCTGCTTGAGTTGTTTTTGTTTGCCTTTTTTTCCCCCCTTTCCCTCCCTGAACACTATGGAGGGAGGAGGGCAGGCAGAGCCACTCCTTCGTGGGAATAAAGGCCGCATTTGCAGCTTTGCCTCAGGAGCTTGAAAAACCATAAGTCAGGCCTCCAAAACTGCATTTGGTTTAGAAATAATGAGATGCTTTAGAAAATTAACTTGGAGTTCTCTTTCACAGTCTTTTTGTTTCCAAGCATTTTGAGTACCCTTGCTTCATGTTTGCAAGCTCGCTTTCTTGAACAATGATGGCAGAAGTACTTTTTTTCAATGAAAACAAAGATGTTCTTATGCTTGCTGATTCCAGCACCTGGGGCATAGATTTTAAAATATTATGGCATTTGTAGAGAAGTGGAGGCAGGACACGCAAACCACTCAGCTTTAAGCCCCATTTCCACTGGGTCACCATCCTTCACAGGAGGAATCTGAAGGATTGCAAAAGCTGAAGCATAAGGATCCCCTGTTGGTGGTCCCAGTGTCTGTCTTGGCAGCTTGCCAGGAGCCCAAGGGATGCACTTAATTTTCTTTATTCATTAGCATATTTTTAATCAAATCCATCAAACCACAATGTTTCCACATGTCTCTCCCATGGCAGATGAACAAAAATAGGTCAGTGCTCAAACGCACCTTTAACACACTGCAGTTCACTCCCCTTCTGTAGTTGGAGGACAGCAAATGACGTCCTCTGCACCTGGTGAAAACTTGTGATGGATTCTTCGCTTCTCTCCTGAAAGAGGAAAGCACATGGAGTTTGTCCGTGATGCACACTGCTTTCCACCCGCTGCCCAGTCAGAGGGCAGCAAGAGCTGCGTCTGAATCCTCTCCAACTTGAAGCTAAGTTTACAGCATTTGTTTAATAGTGAATAATCAAGCAAGTGCAATGTCCAGGGCTGAGTTCCCTAGCCCTAATGAAGTTCCAAGTCTGCTTACACCTAGTTTAATAATAGGTTTTTTACATTCTTGTCACCTGTAACCTACCTTCATATACCTCATGCTGCCAACCCATCTCTAGCCAGGCAAGGAAAATGTTGCAGTGTTGAGATCATGTTCACACTTGCAGCTGAGACGTGTCTTGCCTTGTTTCTTATCTCTGAATTGTTCATAACAAGAGCTAAGTAAAAATTACTCTTCATGTTTTTTACATGAGCTTTCAAAGTTGGTTCTGGGTGGGGTGAATATTGCATCAACACCAAGTTAAAACTTATCTTTTGTTCTTCTTTTTTGGAAAGAAATTGGGATACAGATTCCAGGGAAACGGTCTTCCCCATGGGACAAAATTTGTGTAAAGTCTAAGGTATTAAATAGTTTTGGAGTATTTGAAAAGCAAGTCTGTGACAAAGGGATGCGTGCTTTACTTTTTCTTTCTTTCTGCCTAAAAAAAACCCCCAAAAACCCCCAAACCAAACCCAGGACTTCAAGTTAAACAAGTCAATGAAGACCTCTCCTAAATGCAGAAATGGGAATGGACTTGCAGCCTGTTTCTAGCTGTGTAAAAGCTAGGGAAATGAAAGGCGAAAAGCTCTGCAGCCCCACCTCTCCTGGTACCCCTTTCCTGCTAACAGCACCGTCACCCCAGACAGGCTGCAGCAAGTGACGCATGCACAGAGCAACCCCTGCTTCCCTCTGCTGCTGGCAGAGCCTCCCTTTCCTTCGTCACAGGCTCCTTTGTGGTTCCTCTTGTTTTGGGAGATAATCCAAGGGGTGAGGGTAGGAAAGATATCTTAGCAAGACTTAATTTTGGCTTCCCAGATAAAGGAGCTAGGCATTTCCTGCTAGGAAGCCTTTTGCATGGATTATACCATAGTATAACCTTTAAAGTCTGGAAGTCCATAGTGAGAAGATAAAGTCTTCTCTGATGTGCACCAGGCAGTCTGAGCTAAATAAAGAAACATCCCAGCCATGGGGATGAGAACCTGTTTACTCCTTCTTTGTTATGTGCCTGCAATTGTTCACAGCATCAGTCATGCTACGGGCAAATACTCTGCTTCTATCAATTTACTGTTCTATTCATTCAGCTCTTCCACTTCTGCTATAAGAAACTGTCTTCATTGACAGCTATCAATCACTTGGTTACTTTAAAGTCTTAATACATATGGTTAAGGGTTTGCCTTGTCTAAATCCACCCTTACCCCTGTATTCTTTTATTGTTCTTTAACAGCTACTGTTAAACAAACCTCAGCCTTGCTAACAGAAAATAAGTTACAGCAGGACTAATTTCTATACAAGCTTAATCCTGCAAGTTCGTGCCTTGTTGATTAGAGAGGGGAGAGAGTCACTTGGCAAATTTCTCGTGATCTTTCTGCTCTCCTGTAATGCCTGCTCTAGTGGGCAGAGGTGGATCTGTACAGAACTTCTCATGCAGTGCTTTGGACTCAGGGGGAGCTGCCTCTGCTTTTGTTTTGTGGACTGCTAGCATGGCAATGACAGTGTTTTGGTCTGGGGGAAGCAGACTTGGAAAAGGTACACTGTGGAGTGCATCAGTGCTACTCCTGGCAGCCACTACAAACTCCAGGTCTCTGCCTTTCACAGTGATGCTTCCTGGGCCATGCTCTAACTCAAAATGGCAGCCACCAGAGCCAAGAGGCTGCTTCTCTGCATGAGCAAGCAAGGGGCAACACAGCCTCTTAAATCTACCTCACTTGGGGGCTGAGAATCCCTTGGGCTTCACAATTTAGGCTCTCTCTTGGCTTTCTTCCAGGAGCACAGCGTGGGTCCATTCTTGCAAGGGAAAGGCAGGGTGGTTGGCAGCACAGCAGTGTTTTGTATACACTACACTCAGCGCTCAAAAGGCTAGAGCCGAACATGGGGAATTTCACATGGCTCAATTCCCTTCTGCCCCAGGGAATGTGGATGTCTCCTCTTCCAGCAGAGTGCACTTAAACAGGGTATGCTTCATGTCAGGGAGGGGACTGCTTCTGCGCTCTTAAAGATGGTCTCAGATGAGTTGGGCAGTTCCAAATGTTTTGGCTAGCAGGGTGGGAAGAAGGTAGGCCTGGCTTGTGGCTCTCTGTTTAAAGAGTTGTGGGTTCACGCTCCTTTCGGTCACGCGCTGACTCAACTAGAGGCTTGGGGAGTGCTCCTGTCCCAGCATCACCCCATAGCCTGCTCCTTATGAGAAGACCTGATCTGCCTCTCATGCTCCCTAGGACTCCTGTCAGGCAAGGAAGAAGACTGAGCCCAGCTCTTCTTTGTGAACTGTTGGACTACTGACTAAATTAAGGTATGAATAAAAATAGCCTACGCCCATATCCTCCACCCACCTTGAGCTCTTTTAGAAAAAGGGAAGGAAAAAAACCATATTTATTGCTGCATTTTTGGACACCTGATCTGGAAGGTGGGCAGACTGAAAACACCTGCTGCACAGAGTCCTTAGGGAAGAAAGTCAGAGATGTTCATCTAGTCATTGTAAAGGACTGAAGTCCGAGATAGATGCTGCAGGCTTTACCAGGCTCTGTGGCCTTTGGTTTGCCACTAAAGCCAGTGACAAGCACTTGGGCATCTTGAATATATCATGGCAGTCACAACCACATCAGATGCTCAGGGTCGCGTTGCATTTTGCTATGACACAAGCAATTTTAACATAGAAAGTCAATTAATTGGGGGAGGAATTCAGCATCAGTTTAAACCACACATTTTACAAATTTGAAGTTGAACTAGCAGAAACTGAATAAGGCAAAGCAGCGTCTTCTCACTCCTTGAGCTTTGTCCTGACCTGCATGCACAACCTGGCTTGTACTGGGAGTGACAGAGAGTGGACATAAAACAAACCTTTCCCCAAAGTGAAATCTGTGTGACAGCCTTATTTCTCATGACATTTGTTCAAGTAGTTCATCATGCTGTGGTCAATCTACTTAGTTGCTATCCAGGAAATACAGGTAAATAGCATGCAATCATACTGAGGATATTCAACAAAATATTCCTTTCCATTGTGACTGCACACCATTGACATCTTGAGTGCCCATTTTGTGGTAAGGGAAATGCCTCTGACCCAAGGAACACCTAAGAAAATGAAGCAAGTGCCCTCAGAAAGGAAGTCTGAGCCATCACACCTAATGCTCACTTTTTATGTCATTATGAAGCGACTATCTTTAATACATACACACACACACAAAATATAGGGGCACTGTGATGCCTAAATAACTGATTACCTTAAATTTTCCCTAACTCTGACATCTGGAAAAAGCTGTGGCTGTACAAGATACTGCCTATTGCTAATTCTTTATACAGCTCTAGCACCTCTCACCCTGAAGGACCAGACCCCTTGAACTCTGGACTGTGACTCCCTTCCCATTTCCCCTGAAAGACAACAGCAAATGAGGTCGTCCTTGAGAAGTCCAGCTGTGTGATAGCAGCTGCTGCCTTATGCTCCCCTAAAGGAAAAATGGGGCCTGTTTTGGGGTGTGGTGGGACCAACTGGCTGCAAGCTTTGCATTTTCTCTGACTCAGTGCCCTTCACTGTTCTTCTAGAGGTGGCTCTGTAGCAGAGGGTCCCAAAGGATGCAGCAGCCAAATACAGCCTCTGATAGAGTGAAAATTTGTGTACAGGTCAGGGCAAGGACCATTTTACAATAACCTCTAGTAAATAGGAGTTGTGGAGAATAGAACAACTAACAGGGCCTGCATCAGGGTGCTTTAGTACCAATGCTAAAATTTGGCCAAGGAAATGAAGCTCACACCTTTCTGTTGCACACAAATAAACCAATATTTCCAAGGGATCTTTCGCAACCCGCATTGGTGGGGATTTATCACACATAATGGCCAAACCTGAATGCACCTGGCTCCAGTATGGGATCCTTAGTGACTGTTTTTTGGGGTTTGGGTGGGTTTTTTTAATATTCCATTTTCAGCTGGAAATTACTGATGTGACCAAAGTCCGATTCCTTTCAGCAGTTTCTCCCTTCCTCCCCCCAACTTTTCGCACTCCCTGAGGTCTGACCATCTGGAAATCCTCCTCCACCTCTTCATCATGTGTGAATTTCCACCTAGGGCTGAAAGTGTCACTGTACTAAAGTGTGATGCATTAACACATTGAGGCAGAAAGCAGAGGGGAGTTGGGGATTATAACACTTCATGACCCACTCCGCAGTCGCTCCATGATTTAATCATCTTTATCAGCTTGTATCCTTTTCTTTGTATCCCATATTTTCCCTGTATCCTTTATTAAAAATCTTCCATAATTACAGAAACCCCCAACCCTCTACACAAACAAGTAGAGTGCAGAATCTTGTACTGAGACTACGATCAACTGAAAAAGGCAAATGCCTCAAGGAAAACAGGCCTCACTCAAGCAGGCTGGGGGACCTAGATTGCTCTTTCACACTAAAGTTCACTACTTATCCTATTGCACACTTGGGGTTCTTCCTGCCAACTCTCATGTACATGGTCTGAGAAATGGTAATTTTTATCCATATATAAAGTATAAGCAGTTACAATGTTCTGCAAACTAGGTGCTGTGTTGGTTTATTCTTTTGGTAGAGCAGACTGGAAAATTCACCAGTTTGGAAGTCAGCTGCCTAGCCTTCTTCTAACTAAATACTGAGGCTTATTATGCTTCAAATAAATATATATATATATTTTGTGGCTTGGTTGCTGTAATCATCTTGGATGTAATAATGTTAGTAGCCTCAGGGCTATATTTATTAAGATTTTAATTTAAAATCTTTCTGTCCTTCAGCATTTAAACAGAGGAAAACCCCATCTGGAGTAGCCAAAAAAAAAAAAAAAGTTCATCCTTTTCTTTTTCATGCGTTCCCCTCCCCTAGGCCCTCTCTCTCATCTTTTAAGCAAAAAACCCTAGAACAACACACTTTCCTGTTGTAGCTCTGCACCCTCCTAACACTTCAGTACCTGCGTAGGTTTGGTAGACCCAATGTCTGCTAAACATGACCCATGTGCTTCTGTTCTTGCAGTCTCTGAAGTGGTGATCTGTTTTCTTATCCTTGTGTAATAGTACCACAGTACTATTTTCACAATTTTTGATTTATTCTTAATAATGTTCTCAGCAAGGATCTCAAGCACAGCAATAAACATTGGGGCGGTGGGGGGTGGGGGGGAAGGCTATAACTCAGATATGGCAAAGGGCTGTGGAGAAGTTTTAGCATTAATCTTTGTTAATAAACTGCCAGACTTCTGAGGAGATCATGTCAGGGAAATAACAGAACAAGAAGACCTGCTTGTAACCTGGAGAGTGAAAAGCTGTCACAGTGTAAGTGCTTTTTCAGGTGTTTTGGAAGAAATGGGAGATGTTAGACCCATGCCATATAGAGTTTGCAATCCATTTTGTTTTAATCCCACAGCATATTCAAGCACTGACTTATAACTGATAGATACCGGGCAGGACAGAGGGTGACTCTGAGATTTTTGTTAATAACCCTCTCGTGTGATTCAGTAGTACTGAAACATCAGGGACGGGTGGTAGCAGAGGACCTGGCTTGTCGCAAATGCCCAAGTAGCAAATGTGGCGGGTGAAGCAGTCTGAGCATACTTGTCAGAGGCCTGCAGTGGCTACACAGCACTGGGCAAACAGCTGTGAATCGTGTGGACCATCTCTCAGCTGGGAGAAATCTATATCATCATCATGGCTGGGCTTCGCGAATGAAGATTTGGGAAGGGCTCTACCCACTCTTGCTGCAAGCGCGCTGATGGCTAAAGAGGCCGATGCGAGATGGGCAAGTCCGGCTGCAAAAGGCACAGCAGAAAGTCTCCATAGGCGGTGTTGGTGAGGCACGGCTCTTTCTGCATTGTCTTTTCTCCTCGAGGCTGATTCTGCGTGCGTTCTCAAAGGAATCAGCAGCGTTATGGATGGTGTGTCTCCACGCCTCCCGATTGGATGATAGTGCCCATGGACACACTTTGTCTGACCCTTCAGCTGAGACCTGACCAGCATGGGAGACCCTACCGGAGGCACAACCACCGCCAGCACAGCTCACAGCCTCATAAGGGCACGCAAGCTTTTCCCCCGCGACAAGGGGGCGTCCGTGGAGAAGGGAGAAATCTATAGTGCTCCACAAACTGACAGTGCTACTGCTCTGCCCCCGCAGAAGATCCTCCTTGCGTGAACTGGGGGACTTGGGTGCCATTACAAGAGCCCTTTGCTCCTGGCCCCAGCAGTGAGTGTGTCAGTCAACCATATCACAGTTACCTTTCAAATCTCACCCTGATGTTCTTGTGCCCACGGCCAAACTGAACACCAGTTTTGATTTAATATAGTAAGACTCATGGGAACAAAACTGGGCAATTTCAGTATGAGCAGGTTGAAAATTAATTTTGACATACAGCACCAAGGCCATGCCGTTTGTGTGAAGCTCCATGCCAAAGATGAAAGCCCGTAAGCTACTTTTCTTCATTTCAAAGCAACTTACAGAGGGTTGAATGCTGTCATCCTCAACCTACAGCTAGTGAAAATGGGGTAAAGAGGAAGAAATTCAGGCCTAAGCACAAGTCTTCTGGCTGCAGCCACAGGCAGTATGTGTAGATACTTCTCTACATTGTGCTGCTTGCTTGTAGAAAAGAGAAGGTAGCTTATGTTCAGGTACTCATCAAATGCTACTGATTGTCCATCATGAGGTGACTCAAGCTTCTGTACTCCTTTCTCTCATGGCATTGCAAAGGTACCAGGCACTTTTTGCTTCAGAGATCCATTTAAAAGTGGAGGGAAACCACTCCATCTTGACACCACTCTCTGATAATCACTACTTTTCCCAGGACGGCTGATTTGAACATTGACCCATCCGAGTGTTCATTTTCTAGATCTAGTAGATCTATAAAACACAGGTGGAGGTATAGAAGAAATGCACCTGCGGACTTCTGAACACATTGCCTCACTAAGTACTGTTCAAACTACAAGAAGTCAGGTTTTAACTATTTTGTTTACCACTTAAATGCAGATTTTATTTTTACCCACTTTGCTACTTTGCAAGCCTTTTGGTGTGAACTTAAACAAACATGAAAATCATGTTCTTTAACAGTATGTTAAAAGTGCTTATATGTTAAAAGTGCTCACCACAAAGCAGACACTTCTTTGTTGGGCAACCAGCACAGCTTTTTCATGTTCTCTATGTGTCCTCACCCGCCCCAACCTATTTAGGTCAATACAAGCAACTTCAGAGGAAGTCACTGCCTGGTTATAAGGCTACAGCTTTGGACTGCAGAGGACAGACTGTGCGAGGAAAACAAGAACACTTCTGGGCTGTCAACAAGCAGCGAGTGGATAGCTTTTGAATATCACACACATCTACCTGATGGTGTTTGGTCCCTTTACTTTGGAGATTGGAACAGGTCCCTGAACACAGCCCCTTTGCCAAAGAGCATGCTGCTTTGTGCAGACCTGCCTGAGGCGAGGTACCTGACTGCACTGCATCACAGGCACGAGCTTCACCTGCGCTTCGTTCCCCACAGCGAGCCTGGGAGCCTGGCTGCAAACCTTCCCAGAGCAAGGAGGGGTCATTGAAGAGGATCAGTCGGCCAACATGTTGCCCATGAAGCACTGCAAAGTAGCTGAGCTGAAGGGAGCGGGACTGCAGCCGTGTTGAAGCAGGCACAGTGGGAGCAGGAGGCAGAGGCTGTGAGTATGTCCCTGCAACCCTTTCCTGCTGCCTTCCCCGTGCCCCCATCCTGCCTGACACTTGTGCTGAGAGCTGGCATTCAATAAGTGCTCTTCAAAACCTGTTGAAGGCTCTATTTTATTTCTCTGTGACTCATCTTCTAGATTCTCGTTGTACCTGCTTTAGATGAGGAGTTCCCAGTTTGGTCTGGTCCTTTGTTTCTGTCTGCTAAACCCCCTTTTTCCAAGTGCTCTTCATAGTAGGATCTTTTTTTTCAGAGAGAGCAAATTCCTGTTAATGGACAGGTTTCAGCTAAAGAAGCACAGGCAGGAGCAAAGGAGCCAGATCAACCTTTTAGCGTTTTCTTTCATGAGTTAGGTCTACCTTTGCCTGTTCAGAAAATGTATAGGTCATTTAGAATGGCATTTACCTGTTTGATTTTCAGTAGGACCTTCTACAGAATTATGATGGTTTTCAAATATCAACCATTTTTGTTTATAGTTGTTTAAGAAGTAATTTCGTGTAGCGAGGAATGAGTCTGATTACAGATACATAATTTCATCTGAAGTCAAAAAAGTCATGAATTCCAGATAGAGCACAACACTCCCAGCCTGCCCCTGTAACTGTGTTTCTTCAGTTTCTCTGCATTTCCTGCAAGATGACAATGGGCACCTTGTAAAAAGCTCTTTCAGATACGAGGCAGAAGTATATACTTTAAGGTCTAGCCTTGAAACTTCTGTGGGACAGCAATGCTCTTCTGAAGTGCCATTTAAAACAGATTGCGTTTCACTACGTGCAAAAATCCCCCATATAGATGCAGCTATATGAGCAAAAAAAAGTGCTTTTGCCAGTACAGCCTATTTTATTTGGGAAAGCTTGCAGAAAAAGATGCTTGTGCTAGTAAAACTTGTATTTGCTTGTTATCAAAGGAGAAGCATTTCTAGTGCAAACCAGGCCTCTTATATGTGAAGCTTTTATTCAGTTCAGCCACCAGTTCAGTAAAGAAAATCCTTCCTCAAAGGGATTAGTTACCTAATAGATATTATTAATGGTTTAAGAGCATAAAAGGTGCTTTAGCAATAGAGGAGGGGCTAGATCCTTTGCTAATGTAAATTGTCCATGGTCTCACCAAAGGCATCATGGAAACACGAATCAGTGAGGGAGCTGCCTTGTGTCATCGCTGTCTGCTCTTTCTAGAGCTTCACACCAGCTCAGGAAGGTGCAGGGCTGCACTAACTGGCCCCTTCAAAAGTGTGACCTCTGCATCTGCCAGAAAGATGTGCATAAGCAAATATCTAGGTTATAGATGAAGAGTTGATCTAGGAAGACACTGCCTGAGCAGGGAGCCTGGATCGGATGACCCCAAAGGTGGTCCCTTCCAACCTTACCCATTCTGTGATCCTGTAGCAGTTTGATGCCTCGGAAACATGCCAATTCACACTGGCTGAGGATCTCAGTGTATTCTGTTTTCGTTATACTAGTAGCTTTTTATAAGCATCAGATTCCAGTCATGAGACTTGATGATTCTACAGAAAATACCTTCCGACGCTGTACTTTCTCACAGCAGGGCCCACTGGCTAATCGTGTGCTTGCCCGTCAAGCACAAATCCCAGCCATTTCCTTCCCAGTTTTTCCCTGCATTTAATGTATGGAAAAGCATGACCCTGAATCAGATGAATAGCAGCCGGTTTGAGAAGGTGTGTGTGAAAATGTATGCTCACGCAGATGAGCTCAGAACAAATAGAATGGAGGGGAGGAGGGGAGGAGAGTGGAGAGGGGGAGGATGAAGCTATCCTTTCCCTGACAGTTCAGCCACTATGTGTAAGCAACAAGTTTATGCCCAAGGGAGAGAACCGAAAGCTGAGGATATCTTAAAATTAACAGAGCTTTATGGCTCAATCAATAGGCCGTGCTCCCTGAGCAAGATTAGAAATCAGATGGCACATTTCTTTCTGTTAACCCTGCCTGCTCTCCCTGAAGGCTCTTCTGCCTGAAAGCATCTGAGGTTTGATTAAGTTCTTCTCTAGGAGGAAGGCAGAGAAGTCCATTGTGTGAGAACTGCCTCCAGAACGCTGTGTTGGACACACTTTAAATAACAATAGGGGTTGTTAGTGTATTAGTTTGTTAGCAATTGTGAGAGAAGATAAGTCTTCCCAATATTTGAATATGCAAAATGGCTTTGGCTAACCAAGAAAGAGAGGGGGAAAAAAAGCACAAAAGCCAAAACATGCCACTGCAGTGAGTAACAGGGATGATTAAAAATCACCATACGTAAAAAAGAAAACCTCTACCTTGTTTTACTACTAGAAATACCTTCCCAAATTTGTTATCCCCACCAAACCCATGATATTTTCCCTTTTGGCATTTCATTCTCATTGGGGCAATGAAATAGTTCTTTCCAAAGGGAGAGGGACCGTGTTTGCACCTATTTCTTGTTTGACAGTGACCTCTATGAACCAGTCATCACTGCTCTGCCTGTTGTTTTCTTGTTAGCTCTTTGCTGTCAAATTAATTACTGTGAAGTACTAAGCTTGTTGCATTCACGTGCTCTTATTAGCTCACAGGATGTCAGAGTGATTGGATTTTTAGCATTATTTCTTTTTTTACATTCCAGGCTTTCCATTCAAAACCTGTTACTGGCAGGGAGGAAATACTGTACCTAATTCTGATCCCCCACCAGGGTAGCTCCACTGATGCTGAGGATTTAAAAAGCTGTATATGCAATTAGACTTTGTTTATATTAAACCCAACATGAACAGTCAGATTGGGATTGCAATGTGACTTAGAAACACAGAATTAAATGTCCTTCCTTTTGCAGTACAGAACACAAAAGAAAATATTTATGATGAGAATAGCATTTGTCCCCTCTATTCTTAAATGACAGTAGCAAGCTGGTCCTCCAGTAGACCCTCTTCACGCTGCTGTGTGGCCTGTATTAGTGACAACTAACAGCGCTCATGCGTGTGCAGTCCAGGGATATACGAGAAGTTTTATTCTTCTACAAAACGAAAGGAGCAGAAGGGACTTCTCTGCTGTCGTGCTTGAAATTTGTGTGTCCTGCATCTGTCCCTTGAAAACCATCAATCTGGCTCGATGGAAAAGACGAAGGTCTTGAGAATTGTTGTCATTTTTTAAGGCAGAATTTTATCCCATTAAAAAAACAAAAAAAAGGGGAAAAAAAAAAAAAGGAAAAGAAAAAAGTAGATGCCATTAGAGCGGCCGGCAGCCCCGGTGCCCGCGTCGGGCGGGAGGAGGCTCAGCCCAAAGCGCTCCTTCGCCCAGCGCGGGGCTCGGGCTCCATCGCGCACCGCCCGCAGAGACCTCCCCACCGCTGCCCCTTCCCCACTGTCCCCTGTCCCGCTGTCCCCTTCCCCTGCTGTTCGCCGTCCCTCTGTTCTCTGTCCCACAGTCCCCTCATCCCGCTATCCCCGGTCCCTCTGTCCCCTGTCCCGCTGTCCTCCCGGCCCCTTTTCCCGTGTCCCCCCATCCCTCTGCCCCGCTGTCCCCTGTCCCGCTGCCCTCCCGTCCGCTGTCCCCTGTCCCCCCGTCCCTCTGTCCCCTTTCC
>VWZG01009713.1:597282-671750 GCA_013396735.1 Grallaria varia
AGAAAAAAAAAAAGAAAAAAAGAATCATTTCACTTTGGTGTCAGGACAGTGGCAGTTTGTGGATCATGGACACTTAGATATTCTACCACTTATAAGTTAATGATACGAAATATCTTAAAGACACACACGCACACGAAATGTGGGCATGCACACAAACGCGCTCATACACACAGACACACACACACACGCACAGACACACACACACACACACGAAGCAGCTCGGAAAAGGGACATGAGCACAGAAAGTCAGTGACCAGTGACGACGGACCTAAATGCCTGCCAGTACGAGTGAACGGCTGAGCAGCTGTTTCCCCGCCTGCCGGCAAAGCCAGGCCGAAATGAGCTCCCTTTGCTCAGGCAAAAGCATGGACTGTGAGAACACAATGTATTCTTGCACGCAGGTGTCGAAATGACCAAACTTAGAAAATCAAAAAGGAAAAAAAAAAAAAGAAAAAAAAAAGAAAAAAGTCGACTGTCACCTCTGAGGTCTAACGGGAAGCTGCAGGACACCTGCCTTGGGAGGCGATCACTTCCTCTTAACTTAAATCTATCTAAACATAAACATCACAGATACCCACATCTTCCTACAGCACTTCCAGCAAGGAATTGTGTGGTTCCATCGGAGGGAGAAAAGGGGACAGACGCATAAGCAACTGCTGTATTTCTAACACCTGGCCGTTGCGAAGTCACAAGCTGGGCTGGCGTGATCCGATGCTTTGCCCACCAGCAACCCGTGGCTGGCTACACCTGCCGTGTCTTGGAAAAGGGAATCGGTACTGTATCTGGACTGTGTTGACTGTTGGCATCTCTCACTGTTTGAGGAACAAAAAGTTGAAGTTGCAGTCTGTGTTCTTCAGTGGGGTACTCGGCAAGGCCATGTCACATGGGGGACAAGCAAACAAGCAATTGCCACCAAGGTTAAACCAATGAGCCCTAAAGAGAAGTGACAGCGACAGAGTGGAGACGTTCTGAGAAATGCAGTGCATTTAATAAAAGGCGAGGAACATTTTTACAAGTCTTAGAATGGAGGAGAGAGGAGAGTGCTTTCAATTTCCTTACCAGGAGGTGTCAAGGATGGCCATAAAGATCAGAAAATAATGATACAGCATAGCACTTGCAAACTGCTTGAATGCACGAATAATAGCACTTGCAAATTTCAATGCCTTGAAAAGTGGTACTTGATAGTGCACTTATCTTTGCTCACTATCTAGGTAAACAGGTGCCGCATGAGCTATGCAATTTAAAGTGTTGACCCATACTAGACAAAACTGGACTTATGATATGACTTTTTTATATTTTTTTATACTTGAAATTAAATCTTTTGCTTCTTTTTTAAAGCGAATGATTGCTTTTAATGTTTGCACTGATTTAGTTGCATGATTAGTCAAAAAACTGCCATTTGAAAAAAAAATGTTATTTTTATAGCAGCAAAAAATGAATACAGTTAAATGTATTATACATAAATTTTGGAACCAAAGAGGCCAACATATTAGTTATAATTTTTATGAGATGGCAAAGCCATCATATATCATGTAGTCATACTGAGCAATCCCTCACGAGGCCTACCAATTGTTTCAGGGTACAAAATGGATTCTGTTTGTTCTATTCAGTGTCTTTTCTATACCATACGCACATGGAATGTAGAGTGAAAAAAAAAGTGACTATTGTAGAATACATTACAATATGTGCATCCTTTAAATCCAATTTTTATGTTTATTTAATAAAGTTCCTTTTAGGTTCTGTTCCATAATAATTTAAACCAAACAATTTTCACTTAGATTTGCTGTTGAAGTATTTTACATTTGTGTACAGTTTAAATAAATAAAAAAGATTGAAAACTGGATGTGCTTTTCTTTTTTTTCTTTTTTTTTTTTCCCAGTGTGTAACATCTGGAGGAACTTGCTTACTTTCGGGACTGAATAGGCTGCAGACGGTGAACTGTCGCATTAGACCGTAGTCGTATTAGTCATTGCAGAAAGCCTTGTCTGAGAGCTCAGCTGCGTTCCTAAAAATGTTACACTCCAGTTTTATTGCTGTCTATACATGTAAGCATCTGCTTCTCTCTATCTGCAGCAGCGCAGGGGCTCTGGGCGCAGGAAGGGCGCTGTTCCGCATACCTGCAGGTCATTTACAGCAAGTTCCTGGTTCACCTGCTGTGTAAGAATGTAACTTCTTCTCTGGGTCACTCCCTGACTTGTTAGAAGAAGTAAATAAAATAATGTGGAAAGCACTTCCAGGAATAAAAGTTCGATAGTAAGTTTGATAAACTTTTTTTTTTTTTTTTAAATTAGCTGGCCCTGAGGAGAGTTTGGTTTTTTGTGGTTTTTTTTTTTGTGTGTTTGTTTTATTTAGTAAAATACATGCCTTTTACTAACAACCCCCCCAAATGTTGACAAATACTCATAGAAATTCTTGTCAGCTGCACATATATCTAGATATTGATTTAATTGATCTTTGCAGATAAATTCTTCCTCCTGGAGACCTGAGCAAATGCCAGCTGAAGCTGACAGAAGGACCTCTGTTGACTCAGCAAATGTTAGATCTGACCCTGAGACCCAAAAAGTGTTGAAGCAGCAAGATCATGCAACTAATGATGGGTTCTAGTTACGATTCACATTCAGGTGTGTAGCTCTGCCCAGCTCTCCCCAAAGCCAGGTGCTGGGGTTAAACGGGAGACCTGGAAGAGCAATCTGCTGTGACTGTGTCAACAATCTGCTTCTCAGAATTCTGTCCTCCAGATCAAATTTTTTGAATATTTCATAGCTTTCTCACCACCTTGAGCTGCACATTGATTGTCAAAGCCACCGCTCACTGTTCCTGCTCCACCTCTTAGCAGCCTTCTCCCTGGGCTTTGGTCCCTGGGTCAATTGTGCTACTGAGGGTACAATAAATTCTTGAAATCAGTGGCAAATACCCATCCTTTCAGTCTGAAGGCATGTTTGACCTAATATGACACCATCGTTATGAATGAGACTGGGCTGCACTTTCAAAAATGGGGTATATTAAGAAATTTTGCCCATTGAAATGCAAGGCCCTGGAGGCTGTGTCTGGTTAGGCTTCGTTCTTAATTGAAAGTGTTCAGTTTCTGGGGTCAAAGCCAAGCCCTTCATTGGACACTGGGACTCCTATGCTCTTCCAGGAGGAGAGGAGGGTGTCTTGGCGTGGGATCTGGACCTGAAGGGAGCAGGGAGCTGCTGGCAGCCGGGATGCCTTGAACTTGGGCTGGCCAGGAGCGAGGGAAAGGAATGGGCTGTGCTCTGCATCCCGCTGCAAACCACAAGCAAGCTCAGGATCCTGAACTTTCTCACAGAGGCCATCAAAAAGCACCCCTTTTCTTGGTAAAATTCTTTCACAGTTTTTTCTCCAGTTCCTGCCTTCTCTGCTCCCCCGTTTGTAGCTGCACTCATGACGTTTATGGGGCAGAAACAGAAATGCAAGGAAGAGCATGAATATCAGCATGGTGTGAGAGGCATCATCTGGGAGTGGGAACAGCTGGATCATAGTCCAGTTTGCCAGGTCCTTTTATTTGGTATGAAAGAGTGTCTAGAAATCCATCTGAACTGAATATGTGTGGAGTTTTCTGCAGCAGGGAGTCACTCACTGCTCTGGGCATTCTGCAGACAGTGAGGTGTTCTCAAGTCCTGGTGCTGACAGCAACCTGTTGCACAGACTTCTAAGGCTAAAATCAAATAAAATCAAAATGCTTTTAATTTTGTAGGACCAATCTAAGACAGTTTGAACTTGATTTTTCAGAGATGTGGCAAAGCTACTGCTCTTCCCAGCTTTTTACAGGGGTGTGCAGGATTTCCAGTTTTTGCAGCTTTCACCTCCTGCATTTTTGAAATCAGGCAAAATGAAAAATGAGATGCCCAAGCTTGATGGCTGCTTTTCAAATATTTTGGGTTTTATTTTCCCATCTGTCATTCCCATCCTTATAAAACTGAGCATCCAGTTTCACTGCCTTATGCCAGGTTAGGTACTGTACCTCAAAAACCAGCTGGCTCAGGTCCATACCCCACCCCCACAAAGGTGACTAGGTGACTCTCATCTCTGATAGGCTTTGGTTCTGTAAGTTTTTAATCAATGTTTTCTACCATGTGACAGAATCAATCTCTAGAGCTGGAAATTCTTCACCCTTTAAAATATTCTAATAGAGGCAAAACCCCAGTTGCAGTGCCTGGACCTCCCACTGGTGTTAATGAGGATGGTGTGAATGGGATGACTGTCACGATGTGGTGCAACAGAGCACTTGTTGGATTAACTCTGCATACATCTTGTATTTCCACACATAATAGACACCTGCTCCAAAATTGCCAGCTCTCACCTTCTCTACTTTGTTACTTGTGAGAGAATGAAGTCTGCAGCTGAAATTAATTGCTGCACTCCCCCTGCCACAGGAGAAGGAAACCCCTCACTGAACGAATTGTTCATAAGGCTAATTTTCATATGGAGTGGTTTTTATTGTGAAGGATAGAAGAACGTTTTGCAAAGAGGATCGGAAATACAAACTTCTGTCCAGGAGGAGAGTCTGTTTCAGTTAATGCTGATGTCAGTCTGCAGTAGCTCCCCTAAAGTCTGCAGATGTAATTCAGGCTAGCACCAGCATAGCTAAAGACGCACCTGAATCTGGTATTCTGGAATTCCTGATTGGGCCCGGCTCGTTCTCAATATTTCTGCTTTTTTTTTTTTTTCTCCTTTAGAATCAGATTCTAGATTTAGCAAAACCCACATATGCTGGATGACAGATCAGAACAATAGTAAGACACCTGACCTTGTCATGAACACAGGGGGACTCTCCCTGCATACGCTGGAATTTGGCCAGGAATTAGAATCTCCATCAGTACAAAGTAACCCAGTAGCTTTCATTTGCTTACCCAATCAGTACCCTTGAACAAAAAACTGGATTTCCATGCCTGCATGTAACAGTAGGGGCCAATTTTACTTGGGTGACTTCATTGATTTCAGGGGAATTATTTCTGATTTGTACTAGAATAAGTGGGAGCAGAATTAGGTTCTTTAATGTTCTTCCAGTTTAGCTCTTGGAATAACTTATATTTCATTATTATGTGTTTATGTAATTAGTGCAATTATATCAAATTATATAATTGGTACAATTACTTGGACTCATGTAACCACTGCATATAGCATTCCATGCTGTAAAATCTTTTACTCTGAAAAAAAAAAAAAAGGCAGTCAATATTACATGGGAATCTTAATTTGTTTTTAAATTCCAGTATCAAATTTAGGGCCTGACCACATGCAAGGAACTTCTGGTTCACATCAGTGGAACCTCTCTAAGCAGGCAGCTTGCAGTCTTCATCATAGATACTGGGTTTTTAATCTGATTTGGCCAATTCTATTCAACAGAGGCCCTCCTGGAACATGTGCAGCTCTAACCAGCCTTCCTTGTGCAGAGCAGAGATGTCAAGTTTTTACACACACACACACTGAGAGATCTCTGAAGCCATCAGAGACCTGAGATATGCATTGTTGTGAAAGCTTGGAAATAGAGAGGGTCTGCTGAATCTGTTGGGGGCAAAGCGAGGGAAACGATTCTGTCCCCATCCTCTGCTTCCATGAGACCCCACCTGGAGTACTGCATCCACCTCTGGACATGGACCTGTTGGAGAGAGTCCAGAGGAGCGCCATGAAAATGGTCAGAGGGCTGGCGCACCTCTCCTGTGAAGAGAGGCTGGAAGAATTGGGGCTGTTCAGGCTGGAGAAGAGAAGGCTTGCAGTACCTAAAAGGTTCTACAAGAGAGGCGGAGGGGGATTTTTTACAAGGGCATGTAGTGATAGCAAAGGAGGAATGGCTTTACATTGAAGGAGGGTAGGTTTAGACTGGCTATAAGGCAGAAATTCTTTACTGTGAGGTGCTGGAACAGATTGCCCAGAGAAGTTGTGGATGTCCCACCCCTGAAGGTGTTCAAGGATAGGTTGGATGGGACTTTGAGCAGCCTGGTCTAGGGAAAGATGTCCCTACCCACGGCAGGAGGATCGGAACTAAATGATCTTGAAGGTCCCTGATGACCCAAACCATTTTATGAGTCTATGAAAATCAAAGTAAGAACATCCAGCAAAACAGAAAAACAAAGGGGCAAGAATGAATCCCATGAGATGTATTGATTTCCCTAAGTCAGACACCGCTATCAAGACCACAGATGAGAACTGTGGTTGCTAATCCCCTGATGGACCTCTCCTCGTGAAAGGATCAGCCCTCACAGGTGCTGTGCATTTGGAGTTCTGCTCTGGCCCCAATGCAATCATTGAACCCACCTGCACCGAGCACAGACCCCAGGTGAGGCACTGCTCTACCTAATGAGAGCTCCACAGAGCCTTGCTGCTGCTGCTCCTTCTTCTCATCTTGGACCTGCTTTTGGAGAGGGTTCACCTCTCCCTGTGCTCTCCTGTAGTCTGGCCTTTGAAATCAGGCTGGGAGAGGCAGCTGCAGCCTACTACAGTACAGCCATTTTAGGGCTGCAGCTCATGCTGCTTCCCTGCCTTCCTCCAGCTGGTAAGTGTGCTCAGTGCCTGTTATTTTTATCTTGAGCTTTTGCTTTGTTTTTGAGGATAATTACACGTTATTGCTGCAATATGTTATAATAAGTGCTATGAAGATGACTATTGTATCCAAGGGGAGAGAAGATGTGGCTGGGGAGCAAACTTAAACCTATGTGTCAGCAAAACAAACACGCCGTGTTTGGGCTGTGTCAGTCAAGTGGCACCAAAGTGGCATTTAGGTTTTGCCCAAGCGGAGGCTGCTGGACTGATCTTGCCCCTCTTCGCCTTGCTGGGTGGAGCAGCTTGTGCCCCTTCCCGCAGGAGAGCAGCTGTGGAAGAGCTGCAGTGGCTGCACTTTCCTGTTACCCGAGCTCAGCTCCTCCTTCGGGGATGGAGTAGCTGGTCCTGGGCAGTACAAGAGGAGCGAGGTAGGAGAGCTGGATGCTGGAGGTGGTATCCGTCTGAGTATAAAGGGTTATAAATACTGCTGGATCTGGCTCCTGTGACCTGGAGCAGACTGGGCTCTTGGATTTCTGGACCTCCTGTGTCCCATCTCCTATTTGCTATGTTCTCTGTAATCACATTTGGTCTCTTATGGCCAGGTTTTGGGTCAGATTTTAGAACTGATCCACAGCTGTGGGACTCCAAGGTTAAAGAAAACAATTCAGGACCTTGTAAATTAAGGCCCTGGGCTCCTGTGAAAGGAAACAAACAATGCTTATCTGTCTTAATGAGAGTCGTGTATGTGTATTTTGTATCCAATTGTATGAATTATCTTTAGGAGTGATACTTCATAAGACCGTGTAATTTATGAGGTGGTTATCGGTGACTCATAAGTATTTATTTATGTCTTATATGCATTGTGTATGTTTGGCTAGATCAGGGTGGCATGTTTGCATGGGTGAGCACCATTTCAGATGTAAACACACAGACAAGAAACGCAAGGCTTTACCTAAGTAAATTGACTTCTGCTGTGTGACTGTCCCAATAAGATTTATTTTGGGGGATCCTGATGATAGATTGGAGGTAATGCAGTGTAGATATGTGCTGTTTTGAGTAGATTTCTTGTCTCTTGTGTACCTCATCCTTGGTAAGTAAGTTGTCTTGCATTAAGCATGTGGTATGTAGGTACCCTGTGAGGGCTCAGAAGAGGCAGCCTGTTCTCAGATGTGGCTCCGCTCCAGCAGCTCCACATCCAAGACTGTGCAGCAAACTACTATTGCTCGACTCATGTTTTGAAATTGTTCAGAAGCTGGTTTGGTCTTTGGCATAGTTTGGAGCAACCGTGAGGCTGCCTTTAAGGCAGCTGCCGGGGTCCCCAGTGCTGCTGTAAAAGGGGCAGGATACCATAGTGCCCTGAGCACGTGCTTTGTATTTGGCCACGCTTCCTATACTGAGAGCTTTGCGGTGGCACTTGGGCATCTAAGCCTCTGTGCTGAGTGTTTCTTATTAAGTATGTGATAGGCACAGAGAGGTAGGATTTAAGCCGGCGCTGTTTCTATTAGCTGCACACCACAGTGGTCGAATCACTACATTAACAGTGCGTGACAATGAATCAAACCCTATATTTAATTTTATGGGTGGGTTCCACTTACTTTGTTCTCATTTCCTCCTCCCCTCCTTTTGACAATTATAGACATGTGCATCTTGGAGAACATTGCTTCCAGACCATATCCCCTTGAATGGGGTTCCTGCATCAAGCAGGGAAAGTAATGCTATGTTTAAGTTTTACCCTAAATGAAAGCTTTTTCTACTTTGCATGCTGCAAATAGACTTTTAATTATGAGGAGCACATGCTGTAAGTGCACTCCAGGATTTGATTCCATCCTTTGTCTGTCAAGCTTGTGAGCATGCCAGCACTTAGAGTAATCTTTTTCTTCAGCATCACCAGTTACCATCCATAGTTACCAGATAAAACAGCAAAAGGAATGGCAGACCAGCCCATGTGCTGATGGCCACCAGTTTGCTGCCTCTGACAGACTTCCTTGTGGTGATGTTCAGTGTTAAAACAATTCAGATGTGTTCTGTGATATGTCTGGTTTAAAAATCCATTGGTGTTAACGTAGGGCCAGATTCAGTAATTCACACCTGTGAAAAGCAGGTTCAAAATCCTACCAAATCAGAATTCCCCAGTCAATTAGTCATAAACTGGCTGCAAGACTGTACAGAGTAAAGCCAGTAGTACTTCTGGTGCAATATCAGAGCCTTAACTGAAGGTGCTGTGACTCCATGAGCTTCCGTTCAGTTGCACCCATTGGCACCAGGTGTGAGTTTATCCTGTTGTATTGTAGACAAACCCCTTGCCTCACATCAGTCAGCAGTTGGGCTCTGGTTTTGTGTTCTGTGAATCTCTGTAGCTGGTGATAGCAGCTATTGTTCTTTTCTGCAATATGTTCACAGCATCAGGCATTATGACTCATGTCATAACACCGTTGTGAGCCGTTTGTTTAATAATACAGCATCCGTATTGTGTCACTCTAGCAATGTTCTTAATTCTTTCTATTATTAACATCTGTTTTGAAGTGTTTGTACTTGTAATTTAGCTTTTCAAGTTCTCCCTGGATGTAAACTGGTGCAAGAGGAAAAGGTTTGTAAACACATCTGAATCTGACACTTTACTGGCCATACCTGAACAGAGAAGCAAGAAGTGTATTTAAGTGTTTAAGAGGTTTTTTTTTCATTTGCAATAAATGGTACTGCAGGTTTCATTGGTACCTAGAAAGGAAAATGCAGGTGCTATTTTTTTTTTAAACTCCTGTAAGACTAGTTGGATTTAATTGCTAATGGTAACTTTCAATTTGACAAAGCAGATGATGAAAAGAGGTAGCTTGCCTTTTTCCTGTTGACTAATTTAGTAATTTGTTAGGTTGGTTGTTCTTTTAGACGAGGCTGTACCTATCTCCAATCTAGAGATCTTTGAAGCCATTTGTGCATCCCTGGCACTGTGCAGAATGTGAAGCACCTCCTTGGGTCCTTTCCTTCTGTCCACTGGCAAATGAGAGGAAAAGTATCCAAGGAGCATTTGGGCAGCAGTTCTTCTGTTAGCTGTTGGAGTAGGAACCCTTAGCCTATAAACAATTTGGGGTCAGGGAACATCTGAAAAGTTCTTTGTTGCTGTTGTTGTTTTGGTTTTTTCTTTTCTGTGTGATTGGCTTAGCTTCTGGCAATGTTGTCATGCAATGACAATCCAGAGGTCTTTCTGGAAAACAGAAGAGTTCTGGAACATAAATGTAGCCTTCTTCTATTCTGCTGAGATGTCTGCAGTGACCCTTTATTGGAGCTTTGAGTAAATCTTGCCATAATTGATAGAAACAGCTTTAAAAGAAAAGCAAAACAGATCATGAAGAAAAGAAAGAGCTGATAAAGCTTCTAGCATCAAGAGGGTGCATGTTGAAACACTCTCTAATTATATATTTATCCAATCCAGTTAATACTACAGAGCTTGCAAAAAAAGCCCCATAATTAGGGGTTATGAAAATGTCTACATAGCAATAATATGGCACCTAAATATAGCATCTTTCCTCCTGAAGCACTTTACATCATTTGAGAACCATGGACTCAATTCACAGCTGGCATTCACAGGTGCAACCTTATTGATTTCAATGGAAACCTGCCATTTTTACCAGGAATGAGTTTCGTCATAAATGAAAGTTTTATCTTATGGGCTCGTAGGGTTGCCCATCACAATAGTGTCTGCATATCTTTTACACCAAATTAGCTGGCAATAGCAAAATCCTTAGAGGGCTTCACAGAGTCTCTGCCACATCTGCCTTCTTATCCTACAGAAATCTTTTCTCAGGCTAAACTTATTTGTACTGTGTGTCTTGGGGATGGGGAGACAACAGCTGATGGTAGTGAAGATGTACGATGCTCTTCTGGTGGGTGAAGATGGCTGCGACCGTGGGTTTTGGTTGACAGTTCTGCTGGAAGCTGATTTCACAGCTGTAGTTTCTGGACTGGGACTTGTGTTGCTCAGACATGTGGTCCTGACTGTAGCAGGCCCTGAATTATGTATTGGTCATAGTATCCATCACTGTTTAAGTAACTACTATATACAATTAAATAAATGGTAAGTGAACTTTGTCTAATGGCTGGTGAAGTCATCGGAGTGAAGGCTCAATGCTACCACTGGATTCCCCAGTGTCAGAATAGGCCTTGCAGACTTTTGGTCTACTTCTCTGCCACTTTGCAGATTGCCTATAAAACTAAGGACAAATCTGTCACCTATTTTGTTCTGTCTCTAATGTAGGAAAGACAGTGTTTCCTCAGTGTGTAGTGAAAGGGTCTCCTGAGAGCTCAGAATAAAGGAAAAATAGTTGGCTTGTACTTATTTGCCACTACCTTTTACATGAGGAAAAATCAATCAGGCTTAAACCCCTCAGCCTGAAAGAAGAAGAGATGTTGGTGGAGTAGGAGTGGATTCTGCAAATCAGAAGGTGGGCAGGCATTGTTTGTTCTGTGCCAGTATATCAATTAAAGTCATTAAATGAAGTCATTAGAAGAAGCTAGACTCAAAGCAAACAAAAAGAGATGTTCTCCATGCAACTGGTAGTGGACACAAGGAATTCACCGCCGCCAAAGGTGGCTGTGGAGGCTAAAAGCTTATTTGAGTTCAAAGGATGACTGGACAAGTTTGTGTAAAGAAATGCATGAAGGATTACTAAGTAGCTAGAAACCACATCTGGCTTAGGAAATACCTTGATCTGAAAATAGCTGGAGGCTAGCAGAAATGTGAGGGAAATAGCATGAATCGTTCCCTTGCTTCTGCTGTTTTCTGACGGGTTGACTGCTGCAGGAGACTTGGTACTGGGCTAGATGGACTGATAGGGCTGTTCTTCTGTTTGTACTTGATGTGGCAGCTCTGCTATGCAAGTTGTTGCAGGAGGCACACGTGGATCGTTGCTCTAGAGGCGTTGTGAGCTCCAGTTCTCCATTTGTGACTGGTGAACTTGGTCTCAGGTTGCCTGTGAAGGTCTGGGTTCGGGTCCTCTCTGAAACATCCTCTGAGTGATGTTTTGTTTTGGAATACCATCTTGGCCAAGGCTGTGGAGTGCTGAAAATCAGCCCTGTTTCCCGTAATAACTGATTTTCCTTTGAGGCTTCTTCTCCAAAACTTTGCAAGACAGACCCTGTGTAGCTCTGAAAGGACTGAGGAGCTATATCATAGAATCATAGAATTGATTGGGTTGGAAAATACCTCAGAGATCATCAGGTCCAACCCTTGATCCAACTCCAGTCAATTTACTAGATCGTGGCACTCAGTGCCATGTCCAATCTCAGTTTAGAAACCTCCAGGGACAGTGAATCTACCATCTCTCTGGGCAGACCATTCCAGTGCCTGATTACTCTCTCTGTAAAGAATTTTTTTCTAATATCCAACTTAAATTTCCCCTGGCAGAGCTTAAGCCCGTGCCCCCTTGTCCTTCTGCTGACTGCCTGGGAGAAGAGACCAACCCCTACCTGGCTATAACCTCTCTTGAGGTAGTTATAGAGAGTGATGAGGTCACCTCTGAGCCTCCTCTTCTCCAGACTAAACAGCCCCAGCTCCCTCAGCCTCTCCCCATAGGACTTGTGTTCCAGTCCCTTCACCAGCCTTGTTGCCCTTCTCTGGAGCTGCTCCAGCACCTCAATATCTTTCCTGAACTGAGGGGCCCAGAACTGAACACAACACTCAAGGTGTGGCCTCACCAACACAGAGTCCAGGGGAAGGATCACTGCCCTGGGCCTGCTGGCCATGCTATTTTTGATACAGGCCAGGATACCATTGGCCTTCTTGGCCACCTGGGCACACTGTTGGCTCATGTTGAGCTTCCTGTCAATTAGTACCCCAAGGTCCCTTTTCACCTGGCTGCTCTCCAGCCACTCTGTCCCCAGCCTGTAGCGTTGCATGGGGTTGTTGTGGTCTTATTGTGAAAGAGAATAAATTATATTGAGCAACTCCTACATACACATACGGGAGAAAAAAATTTCACCTCCTCCCATAATATCAGATTGTTGATATTCCCTGCATAGAACTGTAGGGAATAAACAAATGCATTCATTAACATTTACCCAGTAAGGTGAACTGAGGACAGAATATCAGTCCAGATATCCAGGCTTATCTCTGAATTTCCTGGATTTTATGGGTTTAAGTCTGACTCTGAACAGGTCTTAAGGGCATTTTCTTGGTGGATTAGAAGGATCTGTGTTTGGACGTCCCATCTATAGTACCTATGGGATTGTGCAAAGCCCTAGTTTTACTATTTGTATCTGTTTTAAAATCCTGCTATTCATTTGCCTGAGTCAAACAGCTTTCCAACTAGAATTAGAGTTGGGTACATAGCACGAGGAGAGTACACATCTGGGAAGAGCTTGAAAGACTCAACCAATGTTTCACAGACAATGTTGGAAAACAAACAAAAACCCCTCTGAAAATGTGGTCTGCAGATGGGTCTTTATATTCTCTTCCCCATTATTTTAACAGGGAATATTCATCTTTAACAGAAAGGCATTCAGCACAATAACAGCAGGAAAATGATTCAATGGGAATCATTTTCCAGGATAGCTTTCTGTCTGGGTCAGCGAACAACTTCTCCTGTGCCAAGAGACTCTGCTCCTCATGGGGCAGCTGCAGTGTTGGAAATGCCTTCATCAGTGTCTTCTGCTGAAACAGCACAGGATGAAGCTGTAAATTTGTGATGGATATTTCTCCAGTAGCTCGTCTGGGGCTCTGCTGTGGGCCTGCCCAGTTTGCCGCAGAAAGAGTCGCGTGGCTCGGGCGGCCAATCCCAGCTCCAAAGATGGTGTGCTTGTTGCAAGCTCGTGCCAAGCCATCTGTAAGATTTGTCAGATAAATGTGACTAGCGAAGTGGCACTCGTGAGCAGATGAAGGGAAATTCCCTAGGGGATTCTTTATTCGCTCGTCATTAGCAGGAGAGGCAGTGGGAAAATTCATTGTTTAGCTGTTCAAAACACTGGTGAACATTTCATACTGAATAATCTTTAAGTGGCAGGGGATGTCAAACATGTCTTGAGCAGCCCAGACTCTGTGCTGGAGGTGGAGTATCATGTTCTGCATGTTGCATTTACCTTCGTGAAGAAGGATAAGGATATCTGAGTTCCTCAGTTTTGTATTTCACCTCAAAACCACCTCTCCTCCCTCGGGTAGCCTTATTCAAAGTGAGCTGAGGCATGGAGCAGCCTGGAGGTGCATTACTGCTGTTTACCTGTGTATATTTCTAATTTTAAATGGATAATAAAATCTGTCCCTGCAGTGAGAAGGTACTGCCCGTTTGTTGAATGAAACTGCCTTGCAGGCTTTTTGGTGGCAGCTTTGCAGTGAGGATTAAATCTCATTTGCTCCAGTCGTGAGGCTGACTTAGATGTGATGAATTGTGGAATAAAGTTACTGGGCTCTGCCACCGATATTTTGTGAGCTAAAGTGGGCCCACTGCCCATCCTGATGAGAAACAGCTCACCAGTCTCACATGTTCTCCATAGAACTCCTTTGGTGCAACTCACTTTGTTGCACCAAAGGGATTTTTTTAGTCTTGGAAGTGATGACGCTCCTATAGCAGCCTTCCCTAGCTAAGATACTTTAGGCAAATCCTTGGTTCTTTTAAGTCTTTTGTGGTGGGACTGGTATGTTTTATGGCATCTGTGTGCTGACAAGGACACACATGGCGCAAAGTATTGTGCTTGCAGTGCTATCAACCCTATTATTAATTAAAATTCTACTTAGATTTTAACATGAGCCTGGAAATGAATGGAAACATCATCCACTTGAAAGATTCAACGTTGCAGTTGCACTGGTTGGGGTGTTTTCTTCCCAGGGAGGATTGGGCAAGGATGTTAATCTGGCATTTGGGGAGTAGGAGAGAGGGATTTGTCAGGATCCAGCTCAGAACAAATTCCCAGTTCCACCAACTCTTCCATGGGCCGGAGAGTAGCACAGGCCTCCTTTCCAGGAAGGTTGATTTAGTGGAGAACTGGTAAAGAGGGCATAGAGAAGTCATCTCCTACTGAATCCTATAAAACCGTTCATCTTAAGGCTTGATGTTGTAGGGTGCTGTGAAAGGTTAAGATACTGTCTCCCACCACTTCTTCATGTAAGTCAAGATGAAAATCCAGCTAAACAATCCAGAACACCATTTTACCATAGAAGTGGTCCCACATTCACATTCAGCAGCTTCAATATGTGTGCAGACTTCAAAAAGCTGAACCCCTTTGCAGTTCTGCTAAGCTTGAGGGAGACATGAAGCAGCATCTGACTTTAAATGGTAGTACGTGAAATGTAAAGACTCTCTGTGAATAGGTAGTTTGTCAGATGCAGCAAGCTTCATCACTGAAAAGGTATTTGTGAATTTCGGTTGGATGCACTGGATAGGTAGAAAAATGAGAATATTCCAAAACCAGCTCCAGACCTTGCTTCAGTTTTCATGTAAATAGATGAACTTCTGTTGACTCCGATACAATCTTGCTTGCTCGCATGAGATCGGTCTTTTTTTATTATAAAAAGACAAGTCACCTCACAAGAGACCTTTGATGTTTTAATGTGTCCTGGCATATATCGATGGATACGTCCAATGGAGAAGAACAATCTGGGACACTTGGTCTGCATCTGTGCTTTGCTGGAGATTTGCTATGTAACCTCGAGCAAATCTATTAATCTCCCAGTACCTCAATTCCCCAAATGCAAAATGGAGATAATAAAACATAACTCCCTTAGCAGGGTAAACACATTAAAAAATGCACTTAAAAGCAGTTGGGTACTAGGTTAATGGAGACCTATATCTTGTGGGGAAGATTTGTTGTATTATAAATAATACATCTTCACAATTATTCCATTTAGTCTGCCTTGAAGCCTTCAAAGACATACCACGCAAATGTTTACTGGCAGCATGTTTCCCCCCTTTTATTGGCCAACAACATGTTTAGACCAGACTTTGCTGTGGCAAAGTATTTCAGTGCATTGCACATGGCAAATGGCTCTTTTACTGTAAAAGTAGATTTTTTTTTTTCAGAGAATACCCCAAATAATGCTGTACTCAGCAAAGGCCCGTGCACCTGGAATAGCTGTCTCTGAGCAGATTTTTCCTTGCAAAATGTTCAGCATGCTTCTGCCTAGAGCTTTCGACAGAAACAGAGAATGAAGGAGGTGTGGTGGGTACCAAGGACAAACTTTTTAAGGGTGAGTTCACTTTGCAGACCACCTGAAAGAACTTGGGTATGTCTCAAGTCCGCTAAGCTATGCTGGTGCCAGAATGTCCCGGACAAAAAGGCCAGTGTTGCAGAGCATGGCTGAATTGCCGTGGGTACAAAGTGGGGGTCTGAGGGACTCCCACTGCAGTCGTAGTGCACAGGAGCTATTCAAGCCTTTAGACCACCCACTGGCTTTGCAGTGTTACTTTGCTTCCCTGGACTCTGTAATTGCTCTTGTCACATTACTGAGGATAACATAGAAATATTGCAAGCATTTGCCTTGAACTTGGAGTGCTGAAGCTTACATAAGGGAGAGAAAAAAGCTACACAGACTAAAATGAAGGGTGTGATTCTTATCCCATTTGTGCTTGTTTTACTCTGGTTTTGCTTCTGCTGGAGTAATTCCTCTTTAAAGCTGATGTAATAAGTTTAAAAGTAGATCTCTGTGTGTTGGTGAAACATCTTTGCCCGCCTAAAAGAGGTGTGTATGAGGGTATTTTGAGGAAAGCAGCATCCTGGAGATGGCATTTGCTTCAGCTGAGAGAAGAATGTTTTGTTTTTCAACTCGCACAGCGAAAAGCCGGTGTGGCGTGAATGAGGGAAATCTTTGTTTCTGTGATCAGGACATCAAATAGAGAATTGCATTTGCTCCAGTGCCTTTCCCATTGGGATGTTCCTTAAGAACTGATGATGGCAGAGATGTGCCGTTAAACCCTCTACTTCAGGCTGCTGGAGATGGGAAGCTGGACTTGCTAGTATGTGAGATCTGTCATGTACCTCCTTCCCAGATGGGGTAGGCTGATGTAATAAAAACGTGGTAACTCTGGTGGCAGAGTTTATCCCAGGTCTTTGTCTGCTGCGCAGCTTGGGAGGTGTCGTGCAGCCGACTAAAAAGGGTTGGGTATCAGAAGGGTTTGCTTTTAGCCTCTGCCCTGAAGCACGGAACTATTGAATTGAGAGTTTTCTTGGTGGTCTGCTTCTTTGACTGCAATGTAATGCTTCTGGATGAAAGGCACCAGGGGAAGCAGCAGAAGCACAAAAATATGAGGAACCCTAAGAAGAATGTCCTGAGATGAGGACTAGCTGGAAGAAGAGTTAGCCTTGCAGACAGGGCTTCCACACTGGGCATTAGCACCTGACAATCCTCCTGATCTGATGCTAACAGAAACCACAGTGTTTATTTTAACCTCTGGCAAACAAGCATTGGGTAAGACTAAGAAGTTGATCTCATACTTGGGAGGAGTTTGGGAAGAGCTAGTACGTGCTACTCAGCTGTGCTTCAGGCAGGGCTGGCCAGTCCCTCCAGCAGGTGATGCTGGGCACACTGGCAGTGCTCCTGGTCTCTCTCAGGCTGCATGTGCAGCCCTGAGAACAGCACTGAGCCTCTCTGCAGCCTGGTTTGTGGTCTACACGGGCTGTGTTAGAGGAACCTGCAAGAGGGCTGAGGTTTGGTTGTGTCTGACACCCGAATGGGAGGCTGTCACTGAGAAGGTGGCATTAATTTGTGGGTACCCGTCTGTGCTGCTGGGATGGCACCTCTAGTTGTACAGTTCATTAATGTTTATTCCACAGCAAAACCAAAGCAACACAACCATTGTTCTCAAATAAGGGAAAAGGGAGTATTTGTGTTATTTCCATAGTCCGTTGTGGAGAGGCTCATAGAAGGAAACTAGGTAGGAGTAGATACACAGCCCTGGTGATAAATGTCCCTGTGGTGCCAAACTGAAGGTCAAGCTTTTTTATATTGCATGACTGCTACTGTTGCTGCTATATGCCCTAATGAAAAGCATCTATTTTGACTCTGTGTCTGGGGTATCCTACCTCATCTTGGTGCCTAAAGTCTACAGACTTCTTTTTTTATTTTTTTTTTTTGAAATATTGCAAATCACTCTAAATATTGATTTGATGATATTATGGCTGTACTTTCAGTTGTGGTTCAGATTACCTCCAATAGTAATGTCTTGTCCTTTCTCTGGATAAATTGCTTACAAATGTGTTGGTTCTAACTGTGTTTGGGACATGATAATATATATGCAGGGTCACTTATTCTTCTACCTTGTGATCATCTGTTACCTAGACTAGCAAACAACAAAGAAAAAAAAGTGGTAGTGCCAATCTACTGCATGTCACTATTTATGTATAGCACCTAGCACAGTTGGGAGTATATATTATCAACATTGCTGTGGTGTGAAGGGACCCTATTGCTCTAGGCATTACACAGCAAACAACAAAATATGGTGCCTTCCCAATGAGCTTATGAACAACATGCGGTTAATGATCGATTGATCTTTGCAGCAGAATCCTACAGGGCACCAGTGAATCAAAGCTGCATGAAGTGATGACGTACACAATGGCACATGTTTGTCTTACTGGCAAGCTATGCTTTTGCAGAGGTTCAGGGGGGGCTGTATTTTAGATTCTTTGGGAAGAATCTGCAGGTACTACGTAGAGTGAACAAGAGGACTTAGATTAAGGAAGTCAAGGTCTAGGTAGAGGCCAATGGATCAGACAGAAAGGATCACCTGGAATGTGAGAGTTTGCAAGGATTGCTTCAGAGACAGGTAAAAGGGTAATTCTGCCCATGCTAAGATTCTTTACACATAAAGAAAAGCCAGCCAGAGGCTGACGCTTCTGCTTGGTGCAGCAGAGACTGCTGGGGAAGTTTCCTTGCTAGGTCTGATGTGCCATCACCCTGTGCCACAGGAGAGGCATCAAAGGCCCAGGCAATCGTCCTTCCTAAAAACTGGAACTGTGGAGAGGCAAGGTAGAAAGAAAGGGATAAAAGGATGAATTAAAAGGGATTGAAGAGGTGTAGTGTCATGGGGACTGTGAGGGGACAAGGCTTTCAGAAGAAAATACAGGTGATCTGCTATGCAGGTGCTGATGACTGCTCCTGGCTGAGGATGGGAAGACTGAAATTTGTGTTTCCCCTACAAAAGGTCCTCCAAGACCCAAATTTGTATCTTTTAGAACACCAGAGTATAGGAGAGTGTTGCAAGATAATGAAACCATACTGCATCTTTGCTTGCTTTTCTTTGGGGGAAAAAATAGTACAAAGGCATGGAAAGCTATGCATGGAGGCAAGGCTGAAGTAGTGTCAAAAACCTCACATAAAAAAGCATGAAATTTTGGGAAGTAAGGTTCATTTGCCTTGGAGGAGCAGAGCTGGCTCTAGAAGAAGTGGCAAAGCAAGAGAACAAGTATGGGATAAAAATTAAAATCCCAATCACAATAATGTGGACAGGAGGCCTTTGGAGAACGTGTGGTGGAGGTGGCCAGCACCTAAGGAAAGGAATGCAATGGAGTTGTGACCAGAGCGAAGGGGTTGCATTAAAGTAGAAAACATGGTGCCTAAGTTAAAATAAATATTTTGTGTTTTGCATTTTTTTCTCTCCCAGGTTTTACACACAGCTTTTGTAAGGACTGTAAGGTATTTTGAAAGATATTGTTGGAAAAAGTAGTAATTTCAATAGGAAAATAAGTAGTTCAATGTATTTGGTGATGATTTGAAGTATTTGTTTTATGGCAGAATTTGCAGAAAAGTTGTAAATCCTCAACATGCTTTTCTTGTTTTAATGTAAATATATGAAATTTATTGTATGAATAAGACAGAGCTTAACACTTAAAGGCACAGAAAGCAGGGAATGAAGACTAAAAGTGCAGAATAGATATGAATCTAATGGATTCAGATGTGAAATCTGCAAATGCTGTCTACTACAGTGTAAATAGGGTTTACTTCAAGTTCCCAAGTTTGAACTACATCTGCAAAAGCTTAGCCTAAATAGACAAATGCATCTGTACAAAACCTTTTGCCAGAGTTTAAAAAATTTAAACTTAAATTAGCACAGCTTTTACCTATAATCGAAAGATGTATGTTAGAGTGAAAACTGAACTTTGATTTCTGTTCTTCTATTTGAGCACATATGCCACAACTGCACTGCATATGGTATGAAAATCAGAGCCACAGTGGTAGATGCAAAGCACAGCAGCATAGGATGATGTTAATTTTTGATTCTTACTGTGCAATATCCTACTCTAAGGTCTGAAGATAGGGGAGCCAGAGAAGGCTCTCTCTAGCCCTTGGGCTACAGAAGATTAGTGGTGAGGTATTTGCACAGTAGTGTTGGGGAACTGAACTTTCACAGAATGGGTCAGGTTGGAAGGGACTGCTGTGGGTTATCTGGCCCCACCTCTCTGCTCAAACAGGGTCATCCCAGAGCACATGGCACAGGATTGTGTCCAGATAGTTCTTGAATATCTCCAGTGGGGGAGACTCCACAGCCTCTCTGGGCAGCCTGTTCCAGTGCACAGTCGCTCACACAGTAGTGAAGTTCTTCCTTGTATTCAGGTGGAAGTTCCTGTGCATCAGCTTCTGCCTGTTGCCTCTTGTCCCATTGCTTGGAAACACCTAGAAGAGCCTGGCTCCATCCTCTTGACACTCTACCTTATAGATTTTTGGTCTATAAATGGGTAAATTTCTGTGTCATTTTCCTTTCTTTGCAGTGTGGAAAACCATGACTAGAAACATCACCTGGATCTTTGTGTAGTGTTTTTTTCGCCCTTACAGGCTGCGGAGGCTCAGATCGTTCCACTGCAAAGTGTCAATAATCCTCTGCAGGATAGTCAGAGCTGCTGGAGTGCCAGACTTCAGCTACTCCCTGTTCCCCCATTCCTCTTGCTTTAGGAGATGCTCTATTTGCACAGCCTCAATCAGCAGCATGTTATGGTTTTGGCCAGTGCAGTTTATGATGGTGACAAAGTATATTTTATTTTAAATCGACCCGTGCCTCATTGAACAATGTACAAATAAAAGATATGGAAATCAAAACTGGTTTGACTTGCTGGCCAACATAGACAAGAAAAAAAAAAAGGCAGAACAGCTGAACAATTCCAGCAGGCAATTCCCAGTCTTTGGTGGGTGCTTAATTAAGCTTCCACATGTCAGTGGAAGGAGAGAGAGCAAGACTTTTCCTAGTAGTATTGCATGCATTTGGGGAATGACAATTATGACTTGGAAACATTAATTCTCATACAAGATGTTCTTCTTTGACATTCTGGTTTTATGAATATTAAAATCTTTATCATCTGGTCAACAACTCCTGCTATTCATTTTGAAAAAAGCTGATATTTTCATATTGTTCTGTAGATAGCAATTACAGAAAGACTGCAGGATTGTGGAACAGTGTAGAACAAGAACATGAACAAAATAGGAAGCTGGACAGTCCTCTGCTATAATCAATCTTGCTCAAAACTTCAGGTGAAATAAAAGGACCATGATAACCATTTTCAACTCTGACCATGTTGAAAAGCCTTTGAGAAAGAAAAAGTCTCTTGCTATGTGGGCAGGCTGCTTTCAGTATGTATCTCAGGGAAAGATTTCACTTGATGACAGAATTATTATTAAATCGTGTATTTGGTTGCTGGGAGTTACCCCAGACTCGAAATCCAATAGATAATAGGCTTTATGTTGCTGATAAAGTAACTAAATCTGCATATATTATAGCTGAAATAAATGGAACATGCAAAGGAAATTTACTAAGTGTTTTAAAGACCTTTTCTACTGTACTTGTGGAAACAAGTGAAAAATGAAACGTTTCCTAGGGCTTGGCTGAGTGCAGTGACATCATGCTTGTTAAAGGGTTTAACTGCAGCAAAACAAATAGTCCAATTGCTCTGTCTCTGCTGGGGTAGAAGACTTCTTGGGTCCTAAATATGATTATGAACAGTACCCATGGATTACTCTGGGGATCCTGAACTGAAAAGTATTTGAGGCACAAGTCTGTAATAAATAATAAAATCTCATTTTCACCTTTTTCTAAAAAATACCTATTTTTCTGTTCAAAGGTCCATAATAATGCAATGTAATTGGAGTAGTGAGATCACACTCTCCTCTCCCTAAGAATAAGAGAAAAAGGTTATGCAAGGATATTAATCGTATTAGTTGTAACAGAGGGCAGCTATCATCTCCAGTACTTGTTTTATGACATAAGTAATTTTTCTGGGTGTCTTGAGGAAGGATTAAAAAGTCTGCTGTTAAAGAGCAAGGAAGATATGGATATTTTGATTTTGTCTTTGCTATTGTTACTACAATCCAAGATAAAACGTCAGCAGCACATTTATCTCTGTTGTGTCTTCTGTCCAGCTCAGCTTGGGTCTCTGCTTCAGACTGTTCAATGCTTGATAATTCGCACTGAAGTCAAAGCTCCAGTTAACTTCTCCCTGTAATAGCTGTCAAGGTGTAAAATACGCAGCCTCCATGCAAGCACTACTTAATTGGCAAGTAATTCATGGTATAGGGCTTTAGCTGCGATTGCAAATCAAGCTGATAGCATGAAAAAAAATCACTGCAGTGAAGGCAGCCATCAATATCTTCTAAAAATTGAGAATCTTGCAAGCAGTTTCTCCTGCCGGGGGGTGGGAAGGCTGTGGCCAAGCTAAACTCATTGCAGAATTCAAAGGAATTCTCAGGGAAAATGATTAGATGTTTTGCTTTTCCAGGCATTGCTGTAATGGATTTTTGTCTCAGAATAGAAAATGGAGGTCATACTGAGAAAAGGCAAATGTTCCTTTCTTTTATCTGGTCAAAAGTGGAAGCCTTCCAAATTTGGGAAAACACAGTAATAAATCTGCAACCACCTAGAATTATGTGGTGTTACAAGTGAAGACAGCTCCAAACTTCATTGCTGCAGCAGGAACAAAACTCCATTTCCTCACCTTGACTCCACCACAGCCTGAGCTCACCTCCACTCGTCCGATGTGCTGTCCAAAGTGGAGCCGGGTTGCCTGGGCCCAGGGCCTTCCAGGGCGCTGCTGCCCGCAGCAGATGCAGTTACACCACGGTTTTTACAAATTAGCGGGGCGGGTACTCTCCCATAGGGGACAGTGAAATTCAGAGGTCCCGTGGGGCTGGGCGGCACCTTGCGCGTTCCTGATTCCCTGCCTATGGCAGGCAACCGCATCAGTTGACTTCAGCGTGGGGTACTGACATTAACATTGGTCTGGTGTCTCACGTCTGCCCTCCAGAAGCTGTTCAGGTGTCTCAGCTGTCCGATGGTTAAGCAGTGGCTATTCTCCCCGCCGCCGTGAGGTTCCCTGCTTGGTGCCTGGGAGAGCACCTTTGCTCTCTGGCAGCCTCTTCTTTACAGTTCTTTCTTGCATGCTTAATGCTGTCAATTCTTTGCATTTTTATTTTTTTTTCCCCTTTCCCTCTTGCTTGGGGATTTTCTGCCCATTTTCTGTGTTGCCAAGTGGTTCTGTGTTGTAGCTTGTTAACTGCCAGTGTGTTGGTGTTGCATATGGTAAAAAAGTGTAGCTGGCAACGTAGTATCACCTCCGCAAAAGCAAAAGATGTGAAACCCAACTGAATTCAGCCTTGATGCTGCTCCTGCTGGGACCTTCAGGGGCAGGGACCCTAAAATAGGTGTTATGGGTTAGGGATGCCAGGGAGCTTGATGCATGGGGTTGAGGTCAGGCAAACTTCTGGCTGCCCACTGAAAGTCAGGCTCCTCCACCAGGGATTTTAAAGGTGGGGGTTAAACACTGTTGCTGGAAATTCGCGGAGAAATGGGGGACTCCAGAGGGAGCACAACAGGTAACGAGGGAGAAAGTGAGCTCTGCTCCTGAACTGGTGTGAGAGGGGAGGGGAGGGGTGGATGATGGCTTGCTGCTTAGGATAAAACAAGCCCCCTGAAATGGAGGTTGTTTTCCTCCGCGGGGACCAGGCAGGGAGAGGAGCAGAAGCCTGCGGAGGAGAGGGTCTGGAGGAGGAGGGGGAGGTGGGGTGAGAGGGGCCCAGCCTGGCAGGCGGTGGATGTGCCAGCGCCTCGGGTTGTCGTTTGCACCTCGGTCACGTGCGTGGCAAACATTGCCGCTGTTGTAGCTGGGTACCGCTCGCTGCGCGTGGGTGCAAATGGCAAGGCGAGATGTGGGACGGAGCGGAGCTGGGCCCAGCTGCTTCTGTTTATGCTCCGCGGCAGGGAAGCAGACACAGAGTGACTGTGGCTTGCTGAAAGTCATTCGTGGGCCGTTGTCCATGGGCAGGCTGGCAGGGACCGGGGGTGGTCCAGAGCCTTCCTGCTCTCCCCTGCCCATGGGCACACCGTGGTGCTTGGCCGGGGAGTTGTTTCGCTTGTGACTCGCTGCTCCTCCTCGGCAGCGCAACCCTCATCCCTCCTTGCTGTGCTCTGGAGGCACTGGCAGAGTTCAGGTTCACTTTTTTTCTCTTTTCCATCTTGAAAACAATAGTAAAATTCCTGAAAAGGGGTGAGCGTGTACCTGCATGCAGATGTGTTTAGGGAGGGAGGCAACTGAAGCTGAGAAGTAGCAAAGGAAGGCAGCTCAGGGTCTGGCATGATGGTCTCCTACTTGCACCAGCGGCTCTTCTGAGGCCATCAAGGTTTAGTGGAATTGCATCATGAAACCCAATTCCACCACATTTCTCTTTTCAAGCCTTCCTCTGTCTCCAAGGACCATAAACCTCTAAAAAAACCCCCCAAAATCTATCACACATAGTGTTTGCAGGAGCTGTGGTTTGAAGATGGTCTTGGTGGTGTCATGGTGGAAGCACAGTGCACCTACCTGGAACAGGCATGCAGGGGAAGGGGGAGAGACCTGGTCTCTCTTGGTTCTGACTCTGCTTCAGTTTGAACAGGACACGTGGCTCCTGACACATGTTGTCTAACCAGCTTGGTTTATGTGCTACTTCAGTCAGGAAATTAATCGGGCAAAAAAGATAAGGAAGCATTATGCTATTCAGAGTAAATCGCCGCATTACACAATGCTGCTCCCATTGCCTAGGTAAAGCTGTTTAAGAAAATGGGCTGGCTTGAGGGCTTCCTTCTGATTGTCTAATTAAACTTCCAACCTTTGCAATTATGAAAATAACCATGTGGTTAGAATTACTCGTATATGCTACAGGTAACTGTTGAATTAGCTAGAAAGAGGCTAAGATGTTTGCCTTGAGATCTTATTCCAAGATATCTTTTATTTTTTTGTGCACTTTGGTTTTTTCCCTAAAGAGACTGTTTCAGTGTAGACTAGCTCAAACTCATAAATGCAGCTGCTGTGATGACTAAAACCAGAAGTCCACTTGTTGCAACCTCTCATTTGCAACAACACCCAGTTAAAAAAGGCCTCTAAGGAGATAAGACACAAACCAGTTGGGGCTTTGTAGCCTCAGCAATTATTTTCCATTTGAATCTTTCATTCTATGATAGGCAAACAATTGGAAGATAATGTCTTGTGGCAGAAAGTTCCATTGGTTAACTGTGTGCTGTGTTAATGCAGAAAGCATTAACTATTTACATGTTTTCTGGCTTGCAGATGTGCTTCACATGCTATTATATGAGAAGGTAAAGTTGTAGCTTTTTTTTGTGTGTGTCTGGAAACATTATGGCTATTTTTTTTTATTATTATCTACAGTTTTGAATGCAAGTAATTAACCTCTAATTCTCAAATACTGTCCAATTTATCTCATGTCAGTCAATCAAAGCCAACAAATGCCCTTAGCATAGGTATGTGCCCTACTGCCATACAATTTTCTATTTTTCCAAGACCTATCAATACTGGGAGCAGCTGTCTGTCTGATCTCCTGGGATACAGTCCTTCTCAGGTGAAGATGACTCCATTTTTCACAGTACACCTGTGCACTGTGCAAGCAGAGTGCTCTGCCTGCCACAGCCGTGAAGGCTTTCATTATAGCAAAGCTACAGATGCAAGTATTAAAAATCTGGTCTTCAAAAGAACTGTCACTTGTGTCTGAAGCTCATTGTTCTTCACTGTGGATAACTGCATCAGGTGAAAGACTGGTAGCAGAGGCTGCACTGTCCTCCCATGCATGGGAAATGGACTTCATTCCACTCAAAGTGTTTCTTGTTAGGCTCTGTAAGCACCTTATTGTGATGTTTAGTTGATATGAATGAGCAAGTTCCTTTGTTAGTTTGCTTGTGCCTTATGTCATCTTTTTTCCTCCTGTTGTATCTGATTCTCCTTATAAAAACAGAGCTATGTCATGCACAGCTGGATGCACTTTGAGAAATCTGCTGCTGCCTGAGTGCTACCTGTTCGTGTGATCGGAGGGGAGTGCTGAGCTGAAGAATAGAATATGTCTTTTGTGATTGATCTGCCAGGCGGGTTTGATAGCGCGGAAAAAAGTAGGTGTTGTACATACAGAAATGTTCGGGCTTGGACTCTGTTTTCAGTCTGAAATATGAAGTGTTGAAATTGGAAGGGAGAGAGGAACTTTGCATAACCAAGCCGTAAGTGCAGCTGAGTGACTTGCCTGATGCGTTCAAGTGATTTTTTTCAGTTTCTAATAGGGCTGGTTGCAGTGGGGACTTCAGCGTGGTAGCCCGTGGAGGTACTGACAGAAGCAAGGATCTGGTGGTGAAGGTGCGATACATGTGGTATTCAGCCATCACTCAATGCTTCACATTCTTGTGAGAAATCTGCTTTAATCTGGGTCTGGTTCCAACTGGCAATGCATAACAACAAGGCTTTCCAGCCTTCTCCTCCCCCGGGGTTTCAGTCCTTAAAGATGCGGGTTCTGATAGCATGTTTTTCTTTCTAATCCAAAATTTAGTTCAAAAATTGACGAGCACTTACACCCAGAAAAATATTTGACCTTACTGCCAAGCTGGAATTAGCCTTTGAGTTACTTTCTGCTGTTTCATGGTTAACAACACTACAATGATCGGAAAGTCGCATAGCTACTTGACTCCTGTTCTCTTTGCATCCAAGAGATCCACGAGGTCACCCTGGTGTCACCTTGGCTCTTCTGAGATCTTTCTTTAGAAAAATTGTCATCTATTTCCTTCCCCTGTAATTTAAAGACCCCCCCCTTCTCACGAGGTCCCAGGAAACAACAGGTAAGGGATTAAAGCTCCTTGGGATACAGATGTGGTCCTTGTTCTCCGCTCTCAAGATACACAACTTCCATTCGGTGGTGGTGGCTGCCATGACCTGTTTCGTGACAGAACAGGGCTACATATGGGTCGAATATGCTTTCCCTGAGTTATTTCAGGGTGACCTTTAGTATTTTGACACCATTTTTCATATATCTAACAGAGTGAAGATAATGTAGACTAGCGATTACATGTATAGATGTGTACTTTATTGCAAGATGTTTATGCCCCTAGCCACTGAAATGGACTGTTGTCAGACTTTGTTATATAAAGTGTACAATATTGGGTAAAAATAGGTTTTATATGCAAAGTCAGTGCCCCAGTGCTAGCTCAGGGAAAACCACTTTCTAGCTATGGCAACCAAAACAGGCTCATTTTGTTCCAAAAGGCCAATTTTTCATGCCGTTTTGCCATGTGGTCTATGGGTTTAGTCCTACAAAGAAGCCTCAGTGGTTCTCCCACAGGTGTGGGTGTTTTGCTTTTTTGTTTGTTTGTTGTTGTTTGTGTCCAGTATTCCCTAAAGAATTCTGAATTGCCGCTAACTTTCATAAGTCCCTCTTAAGGTTTTTATCTGTAACGCTGTAAGAAATGCAGTCTCAGTGTCTTTAAGACTCTATCTAGCTTCAAGAAGCTCTTGGTAAGCCAACTGGTAGCTCCAAGTAGACCTGGTGGCAGTAAAATGGAATGTCTCAGCCTGGTCCATCCAAAGGTGAAGGGATCTGTCTTTGGAAGGTTTTACAGGACACTTTGTACAAGACCTGGTGTTGCTGAGCCACAGAAATGTAGCGCTCCATCCACGATGACTTTGTGACTGTGGGTGCTGCATATCCAGCATCACTCTTGGTACAGCTGGGCTCTGATAGCACAAGGATTTGGGTGTTTTACAGTTTGCAAATGACCCCCATGCTTGCTTCTCGATTCCCACTTGCAGAAGTTGTAGTGCCCTGAGTTTCTAGGCACAGAGACTCCAGCTGACCTCTGTACAGTCCTCATGAGTCTCTAGATGCGTTATTTTTGCCCACAGTGTTTCGCTTTCTCCAAAGAGAAACCATAAGCACCGGCTGTCTAAAGCACACTTGATTTAGGTTATTTTCCATTTACTTTAATCATATTCTCAACCCATTTAACAAACACAAATGTGTAATGCTTGGGGCAGACCCAGTTCGCCTGTGGGAGAAATAGTTGTTTTAAATAAAAACAGTCTGATTTTTCTGGAGGTGATGAAGACCCGCAATTCTGATTGACTAGTTCACCAATAGATAAAAATCAAAATATCATCAAACTTATCTATTTACAAATTGTCCAGGAGCAGATTGTGAAATTGTCAGGTTTGTCATGTAAAGTTATTCACTAATTTCTTCAGGGAATAATTAGATCATTAGACAAATATGCCATAGGCAATCTGTGTGGGAACTTGTGTAATTAACCAATCCAAAATGAGTGATAAATTGTATATCGGTAATTTTCACACTTAGCAATTTAAGACGTGTTAAGTAGTTTTGTCATCAAGTTAAGGAACAGAAACAATACATTATGACTTATATAACTAATTAACATTCCTGATTTTACAAACACAAACAATTTGGAATTTACCTTGGGCGACAGTTTGCTCATGTGATGTAGGAGAATATTCATGAGCTCAGAACTTTGCACTCACTTTTTGCAAATGCTTGAACGTTAAAGAGGTCATAAATCTGGTTAATCAGAAATTTGCCTTTCAATTTTAACAAATGTTCATGGTATGTCACTAAGAGGAAAAAAAAAAAAATCTCTTTTCTTTCTCTGTTATTGGCTCAGCTTCTTGTAAAATCCTCTTGACAGCACTTACTGAATCAGAATTGTGTTGTACTAAGGAATGGGCCTGTGCATGTTTTGTAAAGTACTGGGTGATTTCTTTGTTCACCGAATTGCTGAATTTATGGTGCAATGTCAAATTATGACTTTCATTGTAAATGAACTTGGGGGGTGGGGAAGAGGTTGGAGACAAGAAGATACAGTACTTGGAAAACGTTAAATTCAGAATGGATGGAAGTTATTGAGAGAGGTTAAACTGTGGCGCATCACAAGCCTGGTTACCAAGTGCAAAGGCTGTGACCACTGTGGATAGGAGGAGTGTGATGAGGAGAGGTGTTGTACCATGAAGTGGTGGAGGTTTGGGGTGTATATCAAAAAAGAAAAAAACTCCAGGTCCTGCATTTCTTTTAAGACCTCAGTACAGCCACCTAAGAAGGTGGGAATATGTGATTGTAAACTGTGGAAAACCAAGGATCTTGTTGAATACTAACTGTGTATATGCATGCATTTATATCTATATTTGAACATATAACATGTGAAGAAAGATGAGCAGATGACCTCATGGTCCTTTTCCATACCTGAGTATGAGGTCCACAAGCCCCACAACCCTTCAAATGTGTTAGGCACAAAACCCAAACTTTTCTCTCATCCTGTCCTCTACAGCATCTTTTAGGTACAGAGTGAGCTCATCAGTATAATATTAGGTCAAGCACTATGCAACACCGTGTGTATATATAACGAGGCTGTGGTGTGTGCAATCCCAGGCTACTGATGATATCAAGGTCTCTGGGAAGAACAAGCAGCTGTTTGCTTTTATACATTATGCTGATACTACAGGAACTGAGAATGGTTTGCTCAGAACACGTAATTAAACAGAGATAAATCAGTGTCACTGTCCAGTTGCATCAAGCCACCAAAAAAAATAATCCACAGACCTACCTGACTTGAAGCTCTGAAAGATCACTGGGTTGGATTCCCTTTTTCAGCTTGAAAAACATGTGTGTGCCAGGGTGGCTTTAGAATGAAGTGTACTGTGTATGACCCATTAAAAATAAAATAAAAAAAAAAATCCACTGCACCACTGGAGAGTCAGCAGAGGGAGTGCGAGTTAGGAAGCCCCTCTTTTAAAATCTGAATGACTGCAATGCTGGAGGAGGGAAGTAAACAAAAAGACATGTGTGAGCTCGAATTGTGGGAAAGAAATAGACCTGAAACAAAATCTTGATGATAAGATGACAGCAGCACCCCTTGATAAAAACAGTGATACCCCTGCCCTTGGAGGCATATGAGTTTGATTGAATACATTCTAGAAAATGTAATAAATTTCTTGAGGTTGCCTAAGCACTTTCAGCTCCTGTGATTTTAATTATTACCCTTGCAATATTGTGCTCACACACCCTGGTCCATCAAATCATAGTTACATTAAAATACTTTGTTTTTCTGTGTTTTTGACTCTTCAGTTTCTACTGAAATGATAGAGAGTCTCAATATTACTGAAATGGTTATGGAGTCAAGCTTAAATTGTGATCTGAGTGCATTTAATGTGTGAAAAAGCCATAAGGCAAATAACAAGATTCTCAGGGCTTGAAAAGTCATGATAGTGCTTAAATGCTTTGAGCTGGCAGAGCTAGCACTATTTAAAATGACATTTAATGAGGGTGCATTTCTGGGCAACTCCACAGAATCTATTTTATCTCTGCATCTTATAGGGTTTTTCTTTTCAGTTACAGAGAAAATAAGTCATAAAAAAAGCCTGAAATGGCATATTCACATTCATCTTTAATTTGCCTGTTCCAAGAATATATAGCTATTCCCTAGAGCTGTACTCTTATTTTTTTGGTTGATTCAGGACTTTTCCTTCAGCCATGGCTGTAGTAGATCATGTCTGGGACCAGCTGTTTCTTCAATATCTTTTAGAAGGATGTCCAGGATTGGCCCTAAAAATTAAACCAAGCTGTAGCTTTAATTAGGGAAAACCTTATGTTTTTCAGTCCTAGAGGTAAAAAGCAATGCCATACTATCTGGATAATATATTAATTGAGTATGGTTTTGTCTGATGCTTCAGAAATACATAGCCTGACCTTTTTTACTTCCCAACAAATCTGCACTGATGTAGGAGATCAAAATGCAGATAAGCAGTTGTATGGGAGACACTTATGGCTACTCACATTTTTGCTCAGCTTTGAATACTGTTCTTTATCTGTGAAGTAATTGAAGTAAATGCTCAGAAAGAAATACTCCTTGAGATTACGGGGGCAAGGATGTTGAAAATACTGTTTGTTGGTTGTGTGGTTTTGGGTTTTGTTTTTTTGTTTGTTTGTTTTTTTAGCACAGAAAAAGCCTCAGTAAAAAATCCGATGTCCACTCTACTTTTGACTGTTAAAGTTCACTCTTCGTAGGATGCAAAATGTGACTTTTAACTGTGTCTGTCTGATATGGGCTATTGTGCTCATAACTCCTCATGCATTTTCAGTTTGTTTCTTTCCAGTACTATGTTACCCAGTTTATTTTCAGTGGCGTGTTTTTTTTGTTTTTTTTTTTTCCTCCCCTCTCCCCTTCCTAAACTTCTGTCAATGTGTTATGGTAATGCAGCTCGGCTTTCCACTCATGAGGTGCCTGCATTCATTGGTGGGTGATACGAATAAGTAAAACCTGTCTCGTAGTGCGCATTCACAAGAGTGTTGAACTGAGATTACACTGACATCTGAAATTCTGGCAGTTTGTAACTCCAAGTGCTTACACTTTGTAAATCTCAATCGCGTCCTTAATGTAGATTTTGTTTCATTTCCTGCTAAAGAGTAAAAAATGTAAATTTAGAAAGACTGTCACTCTCCCCCTTGGTCTTTGAGTGATTTAAGTCATTCCTTTGTCAACCGATCTAATGTGTTTTTGCAGCGATAATGTCTGCTTAGTCTCCAACATCTGTGCACCGGACAGAAACTGAGATTCCTGGATGTATGTTGGGGGCACCACGTCTGCACCAGAGCACAGTGCCATGTAGGTAAAACACATGGCTTTATGCAACAAGTACAAATGAGACTGTTTTGAACTGAGCATTGTTTGAAAGCTATGATGACAGAAACTAACATCAGGCACAGGCTTACTTGATTTTATCGAAACTGTCCTCTTCCTTGGAGAAACTGGAAGTAGACTGAGTCTGCAGTGCCATAACTGGCTCTGGAACTGTTGACTACTGGGGAAGGTCAGGTGTGGGTGAGAGTGGTGTGACTCAGGGCTCTTGCTGGCATGCGTTGAGTCACAGCACTGAGTTCCTATGCCTTTCCTTTGCCGGCAAAACCAGAGATCTGTAACTGTGGCTTCTCCTAAGAAGAGTCTGAACCATGTCCTGGGTGAATAGAGCAAAGATCTGTGAAGTAGAGAACATTTTCTCCTAAGTTATCTGAACAGACATCTCTTGCTGGTGGTTGTTCCCATTGGGACTGCAGGACACTTTAGGTTTGTTCATGAGTTGAGTTTTGACACAGCTTTAGCCCTCAAAACCGAGTAGAATTTGTATCTTTGTGCTTTCTCCACAGATATCTGCTACCTCCTTGCCTTACCCCTATGTGCATGCACTTGAAGGCTCTCTGTCAGCCGAAGTAGCCTTGGTGTCTCTGTATGCTGCAGGCTGCCTGGGAATATTTTTTTTTTTTTATTTAGAGCAGAGGGAACCAGAAAGATGCAGCTCTGTGCCTCTGTCCCTGAAAGAGTCCAGAGGCTAAGCAGGGACCTGAGGTACAGGTATAACCCACAGAAGATTGGGGCTTTTCTCTGCATTGTTGTTTAGTGAGGCTTGAGTTAACATTGCCGTGGGGGTCTTTCTCAGGTCTAGACCTTGGAAACAAAGACTGTTCCCCAGCAAAGAGGTGATGAGCCTCAACATGTCAAGCCCACGACTACCATTTGCCCTTGTACAGCATCACCTGCTAAGTAAGGAAGGGAAAGTTCCAGATACAAAATTATGTGGTTACACAAATACAAAATGGTTCTTGCAAAAGAGCAGCAACATGCCAAAATAAACCACTGCTCTCTGTAGCAGAGAAATGGAGCAGCTGCTCTTGGGCAAGACGAGGGGCGTAGGCGCAGGTAGCGGAAGCAGCCTCTGTGCAGGAGAGCCGCGGTGGAGAGAGGTGGTTTCTGTTGCGCAAAGTCCATGGCCTTTCAATTCATAAAGGGATGTGTGACCTGAAGAGAAGTTGTGGGACGTGGCTGTCCTCTCTCTGTGGGTCCTCTGAGGTTTAATTTTAATTGACAGTGATGTTCCTGGGGGCCTCTGGCAGGGGAAAAGCAGAGGGACTGGTGGTGGTGAGGTCCGAGCTTTGCCTGCAGCAGTGGCTTGGTGCAGCTGTGGGTACCCAAGGTGGTGCAGGAGCAGAGAGCAAGGACAGGCTTGGGTTGCTATGGGGTCCAGGGCCCTCCACATGTTGCTATGGTGATTGGCTTCAGGCTGTGTCCAACCAGTCCCTGCTGGTGTCCCTAGGGAATGTCCAATTTTGCTCAGTTGCTTCAATGTTTTAATTATTTTTTTCCTTTTTCCCTTTTTCAATATAGGAAATAAAGTAGATAGCAATGCTGACAATTTAAATGCAGCAAAGATTTCCTAACTTCTCCATTTAGTGTCTCCCCCTAAAAGTTTGCTTTGGGTCAGTTGAAATGGACTAAATTCTTCTTCTGAATAAAAATCAATCACAAGCAAAAGTTGCTTCCGGCCAAAGCAGTGTCTTTAATTTCTTATCTGAATCTTCATTAAGTTTTATTAAAAACAAATTTAAAAATTCAAATTAAACCTCATTTTGTTGTTTAACTCTTTTCCCCAAACCTAAAACTCATTTAAGAGCCTGAGGGAAGCAGTTTGACTTGTAGAAGTCGTTCTTGATTCTTTCAATAGGCAGATCCAAGTTTGACATGCAGTATCAAACCTTGTTGATTTGAAGTATATTGATAAATAAAATAGTTGTCAAGAATGTTGACATGCCTTTCTCACGTGGACTTATGAGTGTCAGCTGCATTTTGTTCTTATTTTTAGGATTTCTTCATATTGTAACAGGTTTGAGTCCTAAAATTGAGGGCTGACATCTTGAAGACCAACATCATCATGTATTGAAAGCTTAGGCCAAAAGACAGGAGTGCAAGGTCACTGACTTATATAACAATACATTCTCCTGTGTTTAAATAATAAAGATTCTATAATTAATTTTAATTAATTTAAGCTAACCAAATTTTTAAGGAGGTTCTGATTTTCCTAACGAGAGGTTAAATGGGCCAGCAAAATTTTATTTAATTGGTAGCATTTTACTTCTAAGCTACTGCAGGTCACCTTAGCAGCTGAACCTTATATTGTGTTTGGAGGGTGGTTAATCTTCCTTTAGAGCAGGGGCTGTCACAGTGGTGCCACGAGTATATCCACAATCCTTCCCAAAAGGGACCAGTTTGAAGGAGTGCTCTTGTGCAACAACCAGAGCAAAGACTCATGAGCTGTACTTTCAGTTTTGGTGTCTTTAGGTCCTACTGCCTGTATTTGAATACCTGAGAGAGTGGCAGAACCTTCTGGATCTCTCTACTGTTTTATCTTCAAGACTTGCACTGTGGCATAAGTGATTCTATCTTTTGATCAGACCATGCTAGCTATGCTTTATGGTTTCAGGTGAAAAGTTAAACAGTGCAAGAGGAAATACCAATGGCAAAGTGTTCAGCTAGTTTGGACAAAAAAGCATTGTATTTGCCAAATACGTAATACAAATTGTTTCTTGAACTCTGACCTCAATTGAGCAAGTGTGATTGTCTTTGGAAACCCCACTGGCACCCACAGTCACCCACAGAATTATGGATTTTTTTCCAGCACAGCCTCTTTTTCTGCAGAGAGCTCAGAGAGGAGCTGATGCTACAGTCTAGGTATGTCATCACTCTCTCCTGCTTATGCTGAAGAAAGTTGCTCATGGTTGACAGCAACACAGTTGATCTGTGGGGCCACTTTCTCTGTCCATCTTACCCTCCAGATCATCCTTTTCTGAGAATCCCTGAGCTGTTCGGCCATGGGTTCAGAAGGGTTCAGGTTGTGCTTATCCTTCCTACTGGTTGGCGCAAAAACCCCCAAGCATTAGGGCATTTAGTCTGCAAGATCAGCCTCAAGGGCCATGGAAGAGTTTTAAAATAGGTAGAGTATCTATCTGTTTGTGGATTTAAAGATTGTTTAAAAGGAGGAGAAAAAAAACCCACCCTTGAAATTAATGTTTTTTTGGGACTTCTTTCAGTCTGAGTTGGACCAGTGCTGCTTCACTGATCCATGTGAAGATTGTTGAGCCATTTAAAGACCCTGCTGTCATATTTCTGTCAGATATTCTGTCATGTGTCCCTGCCCAGCTAGCAAAATGTCATGCAGAACACAGACTTTTCTACACAGAATAGCCTTGGGCAAATGCACTCTACTAGTGCCTAACAACCCATGGGATCTAATCTCTGCTCCCTTACTGACTGTTCATAACCTCTCTGTGCACTTTTGAGACTTTTCAGACTAATCCTTCTGCATATAATCATAGCAAGTAAGAAATTGGGAAGGGAGCAGCAACCAGGGCTGGATCTAGGAATCCAAGTGTTTGCTATGATAAACCTATATTTCAGTCACTTTTCCACATTATTTTCAGGAAGCAAAGTGTCTGTGATGGGTTAACAGCAGGAAAAGATTTACTGGCAAACAGGCAGCAACAACCCTTTGGTTTAGCTTGCTATGGGCAGTGCTTCCAGTGTTTGGGAGACCCTCTATGTGTGACCCCTGAAGGTGACAGCAGTGGAGCTTTATCCTACCTGGCTGTCCTCCTTGGGTGGCAGATTATCCTGTGTGCCAAGATCTCAGAAGAAGCTGACAGAAGGGTGACCTGACATTCAGTGGTAGTGCAGTAGTTTCCAAATAACTGGATTTCTGTGGTCTACCAGTGTTGGTTGACACACCCGGAGATACGTGCCTTTTATGGGCTTCGGTGGGAGAGACTTTCTGTGGATGTGATGACTTGACGTTTTCTATGGGGTGGTCCACTTTGGGCCATGTGTGCTGAAAGTCCAGAGAAGTCCTGGAATAACAATTATTATGAAGATCATTTTAGAGTGAAGAAGGTGCTGTGAGGTGACATTTCAGGTTGGGTGGAGTTGAATGCCAGATTAATTGCTACAGTTAATTAAAGCCACCTCTGAAAGTGGAGAGAGGTGGAGTTGCTTGCTGTGGAGAAATGGGAGTGCGGCAAGTGCAGCATTGCAAAGTGTTCAGGTGAGCTTCCAAACGCTGGAGCTTGCTTCATGTTTGTGTGTCCTTCCAAAGGCAAATCTCTTTCCAAAATCCAACAGTTATTTGGCCACCTTGGATACCTTGTGGCATAGCATTAAGCTATTTTGTATGTGTGACTCCCACCCCGTTCACTAGTAGCTGTAAGAAAGTGAGTTAAACCAGTACGTGCCTGGTGGCTGCTCACTGCAGGACCTGCCGTTGTGGCATCCGCATTGCAAACAAAACTCTCTGCTGTGAGCTGGGGGACTTGGAAGATCTCAAAGCTGCAGATGCCAACTATTGCTCTCATCTCCTGCGAGAAACTTAGCCCTGTAGGTCAGGGCTGGGCTGAGAGGGCCTGGCAGCAAAGGTGCCTGTAGATAGAGAGATCACATTTTCCATCAGCACTGCCAAAATTATGCCTTTCACCCCGTGACAATTCTCTGAAGTATTTTTATAGCTATACTTTAGAGAGATGCAGATGAGGTGAATTGTGTGTCAGCAACTAATGCACTTTGCACTGAAGTCATACGAGGTGCAACACAGGTACTGTCAGCTCTGCTGGTGAGCTGAATGCAGCTCCTTGGGTGGCTGGAGCCCCAGCAGCCTGCCCGGCTCTCTCTTGGATAAGGGAGAACCAGCAGCCATCATTGTGATAAAAGCAGAGCTGGGACCCAGGAGGTCAGTCCCTAACTCCGAGCTCTGACCTGGGCTACTGTGGCCTGGAGGTGACTACTTGAGGAACAACCTGCCAGTGTGGCTGCTCCCAAACCTATTTCAGCCCAGCCAAGCTGTACTAGACAAAAGCATTTTCATGAGCAGTCTGTGAATGGAGCAGGGATGCTGGTGCAAGCAGGTCATCTAGTGAGCTGGAGAGAAGGTGGGACTGGAGGCAGCCTGAGGCACAGCTGCCTTTGGAAAGATTCAGGATCACATTTGCAAATGGGAGCATGCTGCTTCCTTTTTCTCCCCTCCCACTGATAAACAAACACGTGCCCCCAACAATAATATTAGTTATTTCAGTGAATTACACCTGAGATTAACCTGTGCTGTTGGGCTTCACTTCTCTTTGTGAAAGCAAGCAGGAGTGCTGAGGCATCCCTGGGAATGAAGGACTGCTGCAAGCTGTGGCATATTCTAAGGGCAGTGAAAGACACAGACTTTGCATTATTCCTTGCATATGTAGCAACTCTGAGAGCACCAGGAAGCTTGCCCTGCTTTCTCAGTGTGCTGTAATCCCGCGGGGGTGTTTGTGATAGCAGCTTTGATCGTGCGGTCCCTCTGACCTGTACAGACTGGGGTGCTGGAACAGCTTCAGCCCAGGATGGCTCCATTGGTTGAGGGGAGAGGTCAGACAGCCTGGGCACAGAGGGAGAAAAAATGTTCACTGGGACAACTGACGTCTGGACTGATATGCTTTCTTTAGTCTTGGAAAACGTTCAGCAGGCTTAGCGTCTCTCTTGACACATACTCCTTAGAAAAATAAGTTCGACCACGGGAAACTGCCCAGACATCACATTTTCAAAACAGAAAGTTTCCATTTGCTTCCATGCATTCATGGTGTTTTAGTCAGGCTGTTTGAAACTATAACTACAGCACAAGACTTGGGACTCTCTGCCTTGCTATATAATCTCCACGTTTGCTCTGGGTGTACCTTAGGAAATAGCCAGGGGCTGGGGTACCTGTCATGAATTGATTACTGGTCTAAATTAAAGAGATGACAAATGAAGGTATCATAGACATCAGAAGAGGAGGGAACAACATATTGCAGCTTGTGGATTTGTGGTTTCTGGGTTTAGATGCACCAATATTTTATTGGGTCCTCTGTTTATACCAACACGGGAGGCCAGATTCTCATGCCGTGTGAACGACAAGCTCAGTGCAGGGCCTGCTCTTTGATGTTCGTAGGCGAAGGGGTTTCTCAGGAGCAGTTTGAATGAGGTGAGGGGCTGATGTGTGCTGACTAGAGCTTAGAAAGCTGTTCCAAGCATGAGAGAAGGTGTGGGAGATGGTGCAGAAATGCCTCTGTGATGAGGGAATGAAGGGGAATGCAAGGTCAGTGCCGCAGGACTCGCTGGGGGTGGGTCGGGTCACATGCGGGACCGTGGGCAAATCCATTAACTGCTCCCTGCTTAAGCTTCACTGCTGTAAAGTGGGGAGGGTAATGCAATATCCTTGGCTCCTGTGGTAACTCACAGTTGATAACAGAGATGTCCAGAGTAAACACAGCTAAGCCTGGATCTGGGTGTGCATTTGGATTTGTGCTGTTCTTTCTTTTCGATGCTTTTAGAAATCCTGCCGAAGTCAAGGGGCTATGAGAAACCAGGCTTTATGTCGGCATCTGGAGGCCGAAATTCCAGCAGAACACCAGTTATTGTATTATTCTACTTCATTAAGTACCTCCTTGAGGGGCTAAAGTAGCCTGTGAAAATGTGTTATCGTGAGCGGTGGAGTGTCTTACAGCCCTTTGGGAAAAGGAAAGATCTGTACACTTCAAGAGCCATTTGTAGTGGCAGCCACATAGATTGTACCCCCCTCCCCCAGCTCTCTGCTTGTCGTAGTACCTGGACACTTCAGATATTGCAGATAACTCTCTTTGCTCCACACAAGGAGTTTCCCAAGTAACACAATTTAGTGCTGGCTGGAAGAATCTCACTTACAGAAGCTTGTACATCTTCAGCCCGGGACCTACATAGGTCAAAACTCAAATAACGTATGACCAGGAATTTAGTGTTGCCCCTGTAGACAGAGGTAGACACAATTTCAAATCCTTGCGTCCAAAGCTGTTTCTTCTGTGAACTGCTTCCCTCCTGCTGGCATGTGTATGTGGTAGGACAACAGACAGCCCAGCACTTTCTTGGTGGTTTCTGTCCTGAAATGAGCTCTGCTTCGAATTACTATTTTCAGGGAGTTCCAAGCAATAAATGCAGGTAACTTGTTTTCAGGACAATGAAAAGTTTAAATGGAGTTTGTAAGGTAATAGATCCTGTCCTGTCAGATTCAATACCAGAGGGTGTAAAATGTCAGATAATTCATCAGCTGTTGGGATTAGATAACTTAATTAAGGTACAGTTTGGCTGAAAAACATGCATTAAGACAGGAGTAATGCTATTACTGAATACCATGTAACAACACGTAGATGTCTTTTCTAGAACAATAAAAGAATAAACAGACATCAAAATGGATAAATCTTTTCACATATTGCTAAAGATGATCAAATAGTTAATGGCAAAATCTAGCTTTTTTTTTTTTTTTCATTTTTAAATCCCTCATAATCCAGTCCTCTTGTTTGTTTTCAACTTCTTAGTGTTTGCCAAGTTGCTTCTGAGCAATGTTCAGCTGATGGGATCTCATGAGGCCTCTGCTCTGTAACTAGCTGCTATTTGTTCATGATGTGCTTGACTGGCTGTACTCTTATTCTTTCTGAGTAAATGGCTTAAACTTTTTGAGCACAGAGGAATAATGAAGCCACACACACTTAAACTGTATAATTTGATAATTTTTATTAAAGTCATGAAATTTTGGGGTTTGGGACTGCTATAATAGGCAGTGACATGGGCAATTCATAAAGGGAATGATATGACTGGACAGGTAGCAGCAGATTTCATTGACTGCCCCTTCCCCCTTCCTCAGTTCTTTGTATCATTTAAATCAATTGAAAAAAAAGTATTTCAACTTTTGGTTCTTGTTCTTAGTGGGGTGCAATGTGTCCAAGTATGGTGGCTGCCCTTTATTCTGGGCTCCTGCACTGATTTGGGTTGGTCACTGCCTTACTGCCTGTACTGCTAAAGCAGCATGGCCTGATCCTCTCTGGCTCTAGAGCTGGTCCCCTCTTTGCAGGCTTGTTTTGGAAGGAGTGGAGGTGGCCTGAAGCAGATTGAACTAACAGTGGGGTACAGTGGACAACTGGGATGCTTATGCTCCTGCTTAGTCTCTGGCCCCCTCTACCACTGTATAACCTACATGACTTACCCTTGATGTACAGTGAAGAAATTGATTATTTCCTATCTTCGAGAAGCATTGCTGGGGGATGGGAAAATATTATGTGGGAGCTGGTTTAATAAGTGATTATTTTTTTTAATGTGCAAAAGCAATTAGAACCAGAAAACTTTCTATATGGACTAAGGGTAGCCTTCAGGATACCCAGTGTTACACTCAGAGGTTGGCTACGGATACAAAAGGCAAGGAAAATACAACTCCTGGGGTAGTAAAAACCTTGAGATGGCCCAAGGAGAAAGGATATATAGGATCTCTTAGCCTGTAGGTCACCCCTGTCTTGTCATGAGTAGCAGACTAATGCGTGTGAAGAATATGCTTATTTATATCTGTGGTTTTACCAGAGGGGGTTGTCAGATTATACTTGATAAAGCTTGAAAATGTTTCTGCGTTTAGGGCACTGTTGATTTGCTGAAAGGAACAACCAAGCAAATAACTGATGACTGATTCTTGCCGCCTTGTGCAAAAATGTCTAAGTGCGTGACTTCAGCAGACTTTCCTACCGCTGCAAGGGAGATCAACATCAGCATTGCAGACTTTTGGGGCAAGGGAGAAACTCTGTTGAGAAGTAAGAGAAGGGGAAGGAGAAAAATGATTAAGTGTATTTCAATGGGATATTACTGTATCTGCACGTGTTTTTTTCTTGCCTTTGTATTGACTTAGGTCTCTCACTTTGCTTTTGTCTTTAAGAGGAACAAAGCAGTGATTCATCACCAATATGCAGGGATACCTGCCTTGCATTTATATGGTCTTTACAGACTTCAAGGGCTGTGTCTTCAGCTCGTATAGCAGTGTTATGCTGACACCATCTGCAGATCTGATCCTATCTCAGTTCCAATTTTGTCTGTTTTTGACTTGACATACCATAGTATTACAGATGTTAAACCAGTCCCCCCACACCCAAGAACAGCACTATGTTAGAGAAGTCATCCGGGAGTAAATCGGCTTTAAAACTGCAGAACCACCAGATTCTCTATTTTATCAGAGTTTCTTGTTCCTGTAGTTTTATATATCTGTACTGAAATGAGTTTGAATGAGTCCAAATTAGCCAGTGATGTGAATTTTGTACAGCAGCTCTGCATTTACTGTTATTACTCTCTGTCAGTCCTATGGGGGTGTCTCATGCATTTTATGATGGTTTGTCTTGTACAGGATAATTTTATATTGGTGAGAGTTTGAAAGCTGGATGAGCACTCTGATGTAGAGAGCTGCTCAGAACTCCCCTCTGTGATTGCTTTCTGTACCGTAGCTAATTATACATTAGTTGGGAAATGTGGGCTACTCATACTGTTGCAGCATTCTAATGTCAAGATGTCATACTGAACCAAAATGCTGCAAACCCCTTATTTCTCTGCATGTAACTGTGTTGATCTTGTCAATTCTGCAAAGAATTTATTCATTTTACATACAGGTGTGTGTGTATGTATGTGTAAAATTTTATGTTTATGTGTTGCATATAATTGTTGTCGATAAAATAGTATTGACAGGTGTTGATTTAAATAAGAACCTGATTTTTCTTTATTTTTATTGGCAGAACCTGCATCAGGTTTATTGGGCTTTTTTTGTTTGTTTTCACTCAGATCCCATTACTCTGAAAAATCTACAGGTTTATTTGCTACCCTACTTGAATATTTATTACTTTGTGTACTTACTTATCCTTATCTTTGGAATCTTCTGGAACTGGTCATATGTTCCACTCTAAAGAAAACTAAAATAAAAAAAGAACATTAGTAAGATACATTTTTCAGATAACTATCCTTGGTATTTTTAGTTACAAGTTATCTGAACCTATTCACTGATGTTGTTTAACAGTTTTTAATAATGAATATTCTTTCCTATCACTAGAAAAAGTTGTAAACCTTCATTACTAATGGAATGTACTTCCTCTGTGTAGTTCACGTACGTAAGAATAAACTGTAAGAATATTACAGGCTGGTTGCTACAGGGAGATAGTTAAATAATCATTAACACTGCAGAAACACAGAAAAGGTTTTGACTTTTTTTAAGAAGAAACATTGGCTTTATGGCCTCCTAATCAGCTCCTCACAAAAATCCTCAAAGTTTCCTTTGTACCTTTTGCCTCAGCTCTTTCTTCTTGCTCAGCATTATCCTTGTGGTTTAGAACAAAACTGTGTTAGTACTATTGGCTGTGGAGCTGCCTGCACTGATGTTGAATGAGTTTGGGTCAAAACAGTCCTTTTGGTGACTGCCGATATGAGGTTTGGCAACTAGTTTGTTTTGACCCCTAAAACCCATAGTAAATACAAAATAGAAAATCCTTGTGTAAAGGTTTTAATGCATAAATGTTGTGTTAAATAATATCTGTAATTTCAGAAGTATATAATTACAATCTGTAAGGGCTTCCAGCAAGCTGGAGTCATGGACAAAGCAGTTTTTAATTCTGCACGTTTAACAAGAGTTCAAGGATTAAATCATCCTGCTCCCTGATGTGTTTGGTGGTCTAAAACAAACATGGACTAAGACTCTCCCACCTGGGCTTTACATTTCCCTGTAGTTTTATATAAGCCGTGTAATACAACGGGATGCTGTGTCACTTATTCCAAAGGTATCATCACCAGTGGAAATTTGCCAGGTGACTTCATCCTCCCACTCGGTTTTGCCTCTGTCTCATGGTTGTGTTTCAGGGAGGGAGCATATCAGCCTGTTGTCCTTGTGCACGTCACTAAATTTTCTTTCTTTATTTCCTACTGTGGAGTCCTTGAGGATTACTTACCCTTTTAGGAAAGCTGAAAGGTCTCCTGTCATAGCTGCTTAATTCCTACCATAAAGACACTCTTTTTTTAATTGATTTTTTTTAACTTTGACCCTTCAGCCTTTCTTTTCTGTTCCCTTCAAGGAGGATTCCTTGGTATTTGATTTGCTTAATATTGGATATTTTTAGCTGGGTAAAAATGTCTCCTGATTCTTTTTCCTTGTGGTCACAAATCTGTTTCTTGTATCTCCAGTTCTTGTACCATCTGTCCTTCCCCCTGTAGCATGTGTGGCTGTAATTTGGGTAACTTATTGTCCAAGAAGTCTTTGTTTTCTCAGATGCTGTGCATTAATGACATTAGAGTTTTAGTCTGTGTGTATCCTCACTTTTATGGACCAGGAGCTGATTTGCACAGCCGAGGCACTACCAGAAACTCCTCCCTGCTCCTCTGTTCTTTGCTCACAGGAAACAGTGAGCCTCTCCTGCCCAGAATGTCCCCCACATTAGTGGATCGCTGCAGCCCCTTCCCCAGAAACTCAAATAAGCTTCATTTCAAAGATTTGGTGACATCATTTTGCAGAAGTGCTGGGTGAAGCATAAGTTCATTTCCCTCAGCACCACTTCTTAATGCATTTTTGTTCATCAAGGCGTACAACTAATGTGAAGAGGCAATTCAGTCTCAGCAGCCATTCTGCTAAGGGTGAAATACTGATAGGTACTTCATTTAATAAAATAATAATGCTGTGCAGCTGTACACTGTCTCTCCCACAAGGATCTCTAGGTACCTGAAAGAGTATTAAATAATTAAGCCTGACAATACCCCCGTCTTTCATTAGTTCCATTTCACAGGTGGATTAGCAGAGGTTAAGTGACTTGACCAAGGTCAGGATCAGACCATATTCCTGTGAGGAAAACCTTTTCAGGGGATAGTTCCTACGTGGGTGGATCAGCTGGTCCTGCATCGGGTCTCTGTGACAACTTGGGATCTGTGCATGGAGGCAGAGCCAAAGCCCGTGGCAGAATGGGGAGGGAACCAGGGAATCCTGGCTCTGCTTTCTTAATTTGTTTCCAAATGTCCAGGCCTAGGATAATCCGTACTAAATGCGGTGACAGAACTGAAGGGTCTGGTTTGCTGAAGCCACAGAAATATATAACCTGCTCCCCAAGAGACCTGTAAGCATTTATTTCATATCCACTGACATCTCCTGTCCAGTCAGCTCAGCAAGTCATATTTTTGTAGAGTTGTTTTGCACCATCTGCATTGAAAATGGCAACCTGGCCAATTACAATGGATTTTAAGTCTATTCTGTGAGAGAGTTTTGAAATGGAAAGAATCCAGCAATGAGGCAAGGGGAGGAAATACCATATCTTTCCCAAGGAAAGTCGGTGTTTGATCCTGCAGGCAGCTGAAACGTGCCAAATTAGTTGGGTGCTGAGTGTTCAGCATCTTTTCAGAGGTGCTCAGGACTTTGCAGAGTCAAAGCTCTTAGCTGTAAGGTTAAGCATGAGCATTAATGAAATGTTATCTCTCTACCAGATGGAAGTAAGTGACAAGCACTCTGGCTGTCAAGCACAGAAAATCGTGAATCTGTCGCACATCCCCTGACAACAGCAAGGCAATCTTCTTAAAGCTGACTTATGCAATAGCAATTGGCTGTGGTGGAGTATCTCATTCATGTGGTCAGAAAGCTGACCTTTGCTGGGAACTATTTGCCCCTGGTTTTTGTTTGTTTTGTTTTTCTGTAGGATGCATCTAGCTTTCTGATCAGCTGCCACCTTGCAAATAATCCACTTAAAAGGATATTTTTTTCAATGCTAAAATAACTACAAGCTGAGGCTCAAATTGCATAAAAATTACATGTATACTTGAAATCTTTACAACTGATGATTCCAGATAAGAGCAGATACTCCCTTCTGATCAGCCTTCGGCTGAAAGGTGTAACCACTACCAGCCTTTTGCTGTCAATGAAACATCCTCCCTGTCTACCAGGATACAACAGAAACATTATGTTGCCATATCAGAGCACAGCAGAACTTTCCTGGAGCTGTAAGGGATTGCCTCATATTTTACAGACTTGACTGACTGCTGATAAATGAACAATATCATATTTTTTTAATGTGTGCATACTCTACATGAATGATCATGTAGTATTACCATTTAATCCACAGCTGAAATAACTTCTTTATAGAAGTGGAATGGAGCATAAGGGGAATGTCTGGGAGAACAGTTACGTATTTGAGGTGGGAATTGAGATGAAAAGTGGAGTTAGGAAAATCAAACAAGCTTTCGAAGTGGTCTCAAAATCTGAGTGTATCTCTATGCTCTAACTTTGTATCTGCAAGCTGATAGCAAATAAAATGAAGTTGTTCCGAGGAAACTGAAGTTCCTCTGGAAGTTTGGCTTCTTGTGGTTTTCAGAAAAAATTTACCTTTGCCAAATAATTGACCTGCTGCTTCAATTCTCACCTCCTGCTGGAAGTGCCCTTGTCTGCTCCTTCAAAGAAAGGCTCATTTTATCATTAAGTTTAAATGAATGGTTGAAGTGGATTTTTTTGGTATAAAATATTCATTATGAACAAACTGTGAACTTGTGAATATGCATGATTCCCCTTTAATCTGGGTTTTTTCTTTTCTTTTTTTTTTTTTTTGAGAAGCATTTCCTTTCCAAATAAAAAGGCAAAAATTGGTCTGCTCAAACTGACCAACAAAACTTAAGTATCTGTTGCTGAGCAATCTGTGTGCAAGCTGCCTACAGCTCGTATTTTTCACGTAACGGATTTGCTGAGCGACTGTAGAAAACCACAAACATGACTATGGACAACTTGCTCAGCAAGTTATGTGTGTCACTAACAAGAAAAGTCTACAATTAATGGATGGTATGCGGTTAAGATAAAAGGAAGGAGTCTGCAAAACTTGAGGATATACCAGAAAACTCCTACCGTACCTGGGAAACATGCTCATTAGTTTCCTGTCCTTACAACAGAAGGGGAGGTGGCCATCAGGTTAATGCTTGGACAAGTGCATTTAAGTAGTGGCAGAGGGCAGCTGCATACTCAATGCGTGAGCATTTCCTCAGCAGGTGGCCGCTGGGATGTTTTCAGAGATTGGTAGTGCTTAAAATAATGGCAGTCTGGGGAAACCCCCTGCTGTCATCCAAGGTGTCCATGGAGCTGTATGGAAGTGTCCTGCTTTAGCCCTTGTTGTCCCCTGCTTCAGGCAACATTACTTGCTATGTGTCCCTTTTGGGTGGCTGATCCTTTACTCCAGTGGTAGATCTCCTTTGAATACTCGTGTGGCAAGTGCCTCGTGGGGAAGGGGAAAACCTTAAATTTCTTATATCTCAAAATGATTCTAGGAGCTGTAAAGGAGGCAAGAATCACCATGTTGGCACAACCATGCTGAAGATGATACACAAACAGCTCTTTTATGGTAGTCAGGGGTGGAGTTGGGGGAAAATATTGGGAAACTTGTCCTAAGTTCAGCTCACAACCATGCTTAGCCAGGGCTGTTCCAGATAGTGGTTGTAATAAGGATGGCTTTCCAGGGACTTGGTTAACACAAAATAAATGTGGTGCTGCTTTTTAGAAGGTTAATCTTCTGTCTGAGGTGTCCAAGCCTTGGGAGGTGTTGACCTTCAAGCTGCTACAGTATTTTGAGATCTGTCTTATAGATATGTGGAAACAGTCTTTGAGAGAGTGGTGGAGAGGGTTATAATCATCTTCCATGAATGATATCTTCCTGTTTACATGTTCCTTCTCCCCTAACTTATTTTATATTGCATGATTAGGGCATGGAGCTTCTTCTAGGTGCTCATCTGCTGTAAAAAAAAAACCTCACTTCTTTAGGTGGTTTCAGTTGAGACAGTGAATAAGAGCAAAGTTCTACTTATGCAATTGTTCCTGGTAATAAAACCTATGGTTCAAATGTACGCATCTACGTTAATGAAAGAAGGTTGCATTGCAAGTAGTGGCAGTTTCCACATTGGTTGTAACTCACCAGAGTCCTAGTTGAGCAAGTTTTAATTGGTGAGACTTTAGCTTTCTCACAGGCAACTTCCAAACCATCTCATTAATTTCATTAGGAGTGTATGCTGTTAGGAGATACTGAGCTTTTGAGGAGGTGCAACCCTGAACGAAACATTCCACTGAATATTTAACTTGCAGCTTAGGTAAGCACAGGGTAAGAGAAAAGTGCTCTGATGTGATAGGACCAGAGATGTGTGAGACCAAAGTCTTGTTTTACTTTTCCACAGCAAATATATAATTAAAAGAGACAACCAAATTAGCTGACAAAGCCTGTGATTGTGGGCAGCATAGGTCAAGTCAATTATTTGGGAAATCAAAATGTTCCTTTGACTCCTGAGTGGTGGGCAGCCCTATGCCATTTCTGAGAGGCTCTGAAAGCTTCCTGGGATGGAGTCCTTCATGACAAGGGGAAAAAGGATCTGAGGAACAGGTCTGCATCCTGCTTACGAGATTCAGGGTGTGCCGCTTGTCCCCACTGCACCCATACACTCTTGCCTTAAACTTCTGTGTCATGCTTGTGATGAAGTGGGTGTCAGAGCTGGGGGAGGCAGGGATGTGCTGAAAAGTCATGTGTGTTTGTGAAGTAGTTATTCAAGGGATAAAAATCTCAGTTTAGGAAGGAAGAAGAGGAGACACCCTGTTCATGCTGTAACAAGGGGGGAAGATTAAATAAAGGAAAGAATTTTACTTCCAGAGTTCATCCACTCTTTTCTCCAGGGTATGACCAGGAGCCCTGCATTTGAAAGCTTTCCAAAAGCAGAAGCTGTCAAGGACTGCTGAAGCTTCATATTACTGGGTTTTTGAGATGTCTCCTGTTGCTTAGTTTTGAAATGCAGCCAATGCTGGGGTAGGTCGTGCAGTTGCAAAATGCACATCATTTCTGAGCAGAATATCAACTATGTGCTAGAGAAATCCAGGCAGAATGGAAGCTGGCTTGGGCACCCGCTCTTGCATCTCTGGGCTCGTGAAAGTGAAAAATGAAATATTTGACTATCGCAAACAGCTCCAACACAGTGATCTTCAAAAATGTGTTGCAGGAGCACTGCTTTGCCGCTGGCTGCAGGGAAAGGAGGCTGCACTTCTGGAACCACCCCGTCCTTTCCTTCCTCTCCCACTTGGATACTGACCTAGCTTAACTCTCTCTGGCAGGGTCAGGAAGCACATAAGTTCAGAAAGGCTACCTGCCAACTTTCATTTTTCATAGTTTAGTCATTCATGGTTTTCTGTGGAAGAAACGCCCTGTTTGGTTAGGAGGTAAACTTATTTTGGCAGGGAGGTAAATTCGCAATTTTCACTGTCAAATTATGGCGAAAAAGAAAGAGAAACCATTTTTGCATTCCAAGAATTAAACTCGTTAATGTATGTAGCATTACATTTTAGCAAAGTAATCACAGCTGAGCATCCAAAATGTTGTCTTGAATGCTTGGAAAATTTACTGAAAGTAGAGAGGGAAAGGGCTCTGCAATGTCCTTTATAAGAGAAGCTGCTAGCAATTCTAATATTGGGTCAGCATTTCAAGATGTTAATTTTTTTTTTTATATGTGATAGATATATTGTGTGTGTGGGGAGTGGAGGGGGGAAATCTCACAATGCAAATTTTCAGTAGCTTTCCATATTTCAAACCATACTGCTGCCTAAAACTGAGGATTTATAATATCAGTTATCGGAAGTTTAGGTTTCTGAAGGGTGCATGTGTAAACATAATGTCACGATTCTATGATACAAATGTAAAAATATATGCAAGTAATTTGTAGCTTTAAAAAAATTAAAAAGAATAAGGAGTGGGGGCAGAAAAAAGAAAGCCCAGCTCCTGGTTCAGGAGCTGGTTTTGGAATTCCCGTGTGACTCCACGCAAGTTCTTACATTGAAAAGAGGTATCAGCTTTTGACCCCACCTTAGTCTTTGGAAGTAAGGCACTGAATGTTGCGCAGATACTTTTTTGGCTTTAAATAGAATTGTGTAATAAGCAGTACACAAAAACTGGCAAACATGACGTTTTGTGAGGGCTGATTTCCAAGGGGGTTTTCAGATAGTCAGTTGTTGGTGGAATTCTCTGATTCGTTCTTGGTATTTTTGAACCTGAGAAGATCTGCCTAAAAACTAGTCTTGAGGAATTGAGTATGGCTATGTGAGAACTTCTTAGGTTTATGTATGTATGTATATGTGTGTGAATTATTTATCAGGGAAGTTGAAATGGATGCTTCATTTTTGTTTAGTGTAATTAAGCCCCTAATATTAATATATAATCAAACATGTTGCTTAGGGGTTGATTTCTGATTCTCAGCCTCGGCCTGAAGATATTGTCTCTTTCTTTCCTTTTTTACTTTGTTTTTCCCCCCTCATTAGTAGCTTAGATAGGCATGAAAAATCTTTTGAGCTTAAATAAGAGATCTCTGTGGTGGTTGTTCTCGTATAGTTCAAAAGCAGTTAATTTTTAAGACCTCAAACTTGGCACGTGGCCACTCTCAGCTGGCAAATACACCCTTACTATTTTTGCTGCGAGTGATTTTTAGTTCATCTGGAAGCTGCTGCCAAACAACTTTAGTCTAATTCTCCTGCCCCTTGCCTCTTCCTATTGCTCTCCAAGTGCTCTCATGTGCTTCCACCCAGTTAATGACCCATCTGTAAAATGAAGGAGTAGCTCAGTCCTTGATGGCTCTGCTGAATCCCCAGGCCATGCTGGCGACCGTGGTGGCTGTGCTGGCAGCACCGCGTTCTCCTCCGACCCACACCGAGCACTCATCCCACGGATGGCGGAATTACAGGCACTGCAAGGCCGGTCTGTTTTGGAACTGCGCTCCCCAGCTGTAAGGTGTTCTACCTCTTCATCATTCCCCTCTGACAACCAACCAACCGTACAGGCAATTGCATCATTACAACCACATCATTTTGTCTGGCATTCAGTCTGCAGCTTGGGAGAAGATTCTTGTAGCTTCAGGTGCATGAAAGTAGGAGCTGGCATGTTCCGTGAGCGGCAGGTGGGAGTTGTTCAGTGGGAAGGTTAGATGAGATGGTAATTGGGAGAGAGTCTTCAGGCTAGTTAAAAGAGCAGGAAAATTCATGTGGATTTTCTTTTCTGGTTTAGAGCAGTTTAGGAAATAAAGGGGAATATCGTATCAAATTTGAAAGCAAAGGTTGGGAATGTGCTATCCAGAGGCAGAGAGTAAATACAACAGAGGCTGGCTCGGACAGTATTTCAGTAATTCTTCCAAAAGTTCCTCTTTTAAAGCAAAGACTTTTTAATTATTTGTTTTAATTAGATGTAGTATAATGCCATTTCCTGGAAATTTTCTAGATTAAACTTCTGCAGAAAATATAAAATAACCCTTAGAAATCTTTTGTCTTTTCCTCTTGCTGGTTCCCTTGTTTATCAGTAACAGTGCAAAACCTGTCTGGAAAAAGATGCAGAGAAATTCTAAACAACCTTTGTTCCATCTATAAAAGGAAACGTTATCTCTTTGAAAGACTTCAAATGGCATATCCCTCTTTATATCATCACACTTATTATATGTCATGTTACAGGGGTATTTTGAAAGGGTAGTAAATTAATGTAATGTATCATAAATGTCTTGTTTGGTTTTACCAGAAGGAGTTTGGTGTGCAATCAATTCATTGCTGCGTGTGAATTGCTCATGTGTCCCTTTCCAGAACTGAGTGTTATCTGTGCATGGTCCACCCACGCTTCCTGGCATGCTTGGCAATGCTTACAGTCAAAGGTGACTGGAGGGCCCAAGTCCCTTTGAGAGAGAAATACTGCGTAGGTGAGTGAGACAATATCCAGGAAGGACGGAAAAGTAACCCTTGAGTGACAGCGTGCATTTTTAAAAATAATAAAAATCTTGGAATGGGGGAATTGAATGTCAACATTATTTTTAAACCTTTAGAAGTCTAAAAGTCCTAGGCAGGCCAGAGGAATAAGGAAGTAGAGGCACTGTAATGTTATGTACATTTCTTATTTTTCACAAACACAGAAGGGTGAGTTTGTACTGAACTGGTAGTAGATTGAATTAAGCAGACAGCACTGGCAGTGTAGCCATAACTTGCTGAGAGTGACAAAGCTGAAATTGGCAACTGCAAATTAAACACACCAAGGTTTTTGATACGGTTTTGTTTAAGATAACAAGTGAGACATCTGCAGAAACTGATGTGAATTGTCTAGATTCCCAGACACTTTTTGCATCAGTCGAATTTGGGGAGTGTGTCTGTCTGCACATGCGATCTTTGCTACGAGTGTCTGGCACAGTGTGATCGTCAGAAGCCTCCTTCACTCCATCTGCACTAGGGTCTCTGCTGATGTAATTCATTAGGAGGTTTGTTTTTTTTTTTTTCCAGTTTTAACAGGACGGTGTGGAAAGGATGGAGTTTAGTCTTGCTGTGTGTAAATCATAAAGACTGCTCGCAAGTTCCTCGGTCCCTTCCCTGCATCCAAGATGGAAGGTTATGAAAATGATGTGGGTTGCAGTATCGCTGAAGCTTGGTTGATACTTGTATCTCTAATCGTCTTCTCATTGGACCTGTGTTCGGTGGTTCCTTTGCTTCCCTAGCTCTTGGCAGAGGTGGTAATGAGCTGGTTGCAGCTCAGTGCTGAGCGGGTGATAACAATGAGGATTGTTCAGGAAGAATGGGTGGGACCTTCTGCCTGCCTCAGCTTGTATGATATATGTCCTATACTATTATATGACCTAGAGGCTTTCAGTCGGGAGGAGAGAAATCAAACCATTTGAAATCAGCTACTTGCTTTTAGACAAGTACGTATTTGTGCGTCTTCAGCTTTCTTGAACAGAAAACACAGACACAAAGTAAAAATGATGGGAGGGAGAGAAGTTCGTGGTGGATCCATACATACATTTTGCATTTTTTTAAAAAAAAAAAAAAAGATAATTTGTATCTGCTTCTTCTCATCTACTGGTGGCAAAATAAAACCTTGAGAAAAAAAAAAATTAGAGTGAAGACCATAGAGAGCAGAAAATGGGCAGGGTGAGGGATGGTTGAGAACAAGCAAACAAGAAGATGCAGAGTATTTTTGCCTTGAGACTTTTCCGATTTGCACAAAATATTGTATTGTCCGAGTAAGTTTGAATGACTTTTCAGTTGGGTTCTTAAACTTGGCAGCGTGGGTTGCACATTCAAGAGAGGGGAGAGATTTATGAACCTAACTCACGCAGGTGGCAGACCTGTGTGCTGTCTGCTGTAAAGGAGCCAGCAGCCTTGGTACCAGTGCCCCAGCACCTGTTGAAGGTCACTGTGTGGTAAAGCCCACAAAACTCCTGCCCCCTGAGGAACCTGTAGGAAAAAGACATCATCTACCACTGTTTAATGCGTGCATTATCTCTGCATTCAGCTTAATTGACTATTCAGCTCCCACCTTTACAGTGCTAAGGTCTAGGTTTCTAATTTGCCTTTTCTTCTTGTTCAGTCAATCTGCCTAAAGACTGCATTGAATCTTCCAGTACGAAAATTCAGTCAGATGCATATAAAATGTATTAGGCTGATGACCTGAACTTCAGGGTTAGAATGCAGTTTTATTTTTTTTTAATGGCTGTATGATTGTGCAAGGTGCTTTATTCATTTGCTGGTATTTATAGGGCTTCCATTTTTCCTGTATGTGTTGTGCTGTTGTAATTATTTAAAACAAACAAACAATTATAATTCTTCTGGTCTTATCTTTTACAGTGGATCTCCTCCTTGTGGATTTTTCACCATTAAAACGGACATGTCTTTTCCACTTTAATGCACCAAAGCTAAGCTGATAATTCTAGTGTGAGGCTTTAGTATCTGGAAGCATGCTACATACATTAAATGCTGTAAAATTCCAATAAAGTTAGTAAATATTTTTTCCCACATTGTACAGATGAAGAAATGCAGTCAAAGTAGTTAAGCTCCTTGCCAAACCACACAGTGAGTTAAAGACAGAGATGTGATTGGACTTTGTGGTTCCCAATCTGTGTGCAGACTAGTAAAGTATATTGAATCTCTGGGTTCTTTTTGTGGTGAAATATCCAAACCCTCTTTGGTTTCTTTGTGTAGAGTGAAAATGTCATGGACAGAAAGACCATTTGAATTTTCTCTGGCTTGAGGAGAATGTGAATTTTTTTAGAACTGAATTTTTCATCAGAAAATTGTATGCTGACTTTTATACGTCACAAATCCCATATGGACTCCTAAATATGGAGAGAGAATAATTATGAGCCCCTTTGTACTGACTCACTTCTCTGATTTTATTTAAACTGCATTTTAAGGATTCAAAAGCTGATTGCTAATGTGGCGTATTGCTTCTGTTGTTAGATAATCTTAGCTTTTTAACTGAATACAGCCGTGCAGTGCCTTATGATTAATTACATGTACAACAGGTGTTGATCTTGTTGGACCAAGATTATGAAGTTCTTTTCTATCCAGGTGGTCTGTTTTAATATAAAAAGACCAGTAGCATAATGAGCAAGAAATTGAACTAACGAGCAAGGGGAAAAATACTTGAATGCATTAATCACCTTTAATAAGCTTAGCCAGCTCAGCACAGCTAATCAGCTGGGAAGTCCTTGCTTTGAAGAAGCATCAATTGCTGTATACCCAGTAGGGTAAATAAAAGATAAGCCAAGAGCGGTGGGAAGGGTGTTTGTACATCCAAAAGCTTTCAAGATTTTCCAAATATAAGGCACCTGGTATGATGGTTTTTAAAATTATATGAGTCAAAATGAAATTGCAGTTACCTCTTGGTAATGGAGGGATATGTCATTCAGGTATCTCCAGATGCAGTAGTATGGTAGTAATTGATGAAAAGTGTTGGTTATTTGCAGTATAGCTCATTTTAATTTTCACACTTGGAAGGGAGCAATGCGCCTAACTTAAGCCCTCTGATGACCTCTGCTCATCAACCCTGAGTTCAGAAATTTAAGGCTAAAATGCTACTCAAATTTAGAAAGATAGGCTGGTAAACTCCCCACTCCCCATGGTATTTTCCATTTCATATACATCCATTCTTTGTATTTCAAATTCTTTGACAGTGAATGAAGTGTCCGTCTAATGCTTAGTGAACAGTGCTTTTAGCATAGCATGTGTAATTTTTTTTTCTTTCCCTTATGCCATAAATACATTTTCTTCTCTTAACTGTTGGTTTTGTGCCTCATACCCATACAGTAGCAATGACTGCTCTTGTGCTGTTGTGGTGTTGCAAGCTATTGGACAATTGCAGTATGTGAATACATAACAAATGCACAGAACCTCCAACGATGGAATCTTTTTTTTTTTTTTTAAAAACTTTAGCAGTACTTCTGATTCTGGAGTTTGCAGGTTATGGCTGTGCACATTTCATTGATATGGCAGTCTCTTTCATGCCTATTCTCTCAGCAGCTACTCTAAGCCTGGAAAGGAAGGACAGGCAGCTCTCAGTACCTGTAGTGCTCGGGGTAGGAGTTATTCAAGTGTCTTTTCTGCCAATTACATGCCTTCTGTCTTCCCTCCTCTGTTACCCTGTCATTTTTTTTCTTTAGCAGTTGAGATGTGGTGAATTTGAAGGCTTCCCCCTGTCTATTCTGGTCTATTTTGTTTGGGTTTTGTTATTTTGGGTTTTTTGGTTTTTTTTTGGTGTGTGGGGTTTGTTTGTTTGTTTGTTTTCCCCGCTGGGAAATATTTTCCTTGTTCTTCCACAATCTCAAACAGTTAAAAAGATCTTCCTCTGACTTTCCAGACCAATTTACCCTGGGAATGAAACTAGGAAAGCAAAGTTTCAATGTTTTGGCATTAAATGAGAAAGTAAGATTCAAAGGTGTCTGACCATGCTACACATCACCTGAGCTAGAAGTCCTTGTGTGCTGATATAAATATGTTGCTGTTCATTCTGAAGGACTTTCTTGGAGGAAAATAGCATAAAATATTTTTAGATATGATAAAATATGTCCTGGCTGATGTTTTGAGTTGGAGCAAAGGGTTGTTTAAACTGTGACTGCGGCTGTGTAGAGGCACTTGGGTGCAGCCTGCCACCTATATTTACCTGGTATCTTGGTTTAACTTTTCCAGTATGGTGGGAATCTAACCATGTGTGTGATCACATCAAGGCAAAAGAAGTTACTGTTACGTTTTCTTCTCACGACTTCCGTTTGATTAGTAATGGTGGTTATATTGAACTTGGGGCATGTCTATACAAGCAACTCGAAACAGATGAAGCAGGACATTGATGCTGTAGCTGAGTGCCTGGGCATAACCCTTCTGCAGCTATCATGATCGGATGCTTTTGTAATTAAGGGGGAGGCAACACCTAAAATACTGGCAGCATGTGGGCATGTTCAGTAGCCACTCTTGACATAAAGCTCCTGGGATTTTTGCAGCTGCCTGGCACACAATTTGGCAGGACCTGTGCTGAACTGACTGAAGAGAAGGTGATCTCACCCTCACAGTATTTTCATGTTGCTGTACCTCATTCTGCAGTAATGTTGTGATTCGATCGAGGCTGTCACATATTCCTTAACATGTTCAGACGAACATGTTCAGATTTGGCATGCCAGGCTGAGATGTGCAGCCAGGATGCTGGAGGGTGAGGAAAGCCTCTAGAAGTTGCACGTTGGGTGAAATGACCATAGTGTCATTCATTTGAAACAGAGTTCTTGTGAGGCTCCCCTTAATTTTCATATACTAGTTTGACAGTGCTGTGGCACAGTCCCAGGTCTGCAGGAAGGTTGGCTGGGTCAGTCAGGGCTCTCAGCCTGAGGACTTCATCTAGGGTGTGAGAGAAGCTGCGAGTCAGAAACATGAGGGGCAGTCCTATAGTTGTGTTAATGCATCTGTGCTGATGACCCTGCAAGGGATAACCTGGACATTGTGACCACAGATGTTGCCACCTTAATTTAGAAGAATTGGACTGTGTCCAAGCTGCTGATAAATGTTGAGACTGAAAATGGCTGGTTCTTATTTTGGAATGTCACCATCAAAGTCCTTGATTCATAATTATGATCCTTGAGGTTGGAGTATAGCAATTCACTTTTCCGCTGTGGGAATGGAAAGGTAGGGGGAACAGCTGCTTTCCTCTTCCCTTCTCCTCTACTGAAGGCCATGCATTCTCAACAATTCTGGGTGCTTTCAGAAAGACACATAACCCACTTGCTTGCTGTTAACAATAGTGGGACCCAACATTCCTGCTTTCCAAAAACAGAAAAACATGCTTCTTATGTTTTCTTCTATTGGATATGTCAGTCCTATCAACTAGACCTCTTGTCGAACCTCCTACCAGACTGTAGCATTGTTTTAGAGTCCTACGTTTGCTTGGACCCTGTTCAGGTATCGTGGAACAAATTTACTAATAAACAGCACACAGATAAAACCTCTTTCAGAAATCTTGGGCCAAATTCAAGGTCGAATACTTATGAAGCGTCTTTTCCAAACTTGACTGGTTAGGCTAAGGCAGCACAAGTTATCCATCTAGGACTTAATCAGAAGATATCAGATGCTGCAGCATATTAAGAGCTTGATATGATTTGTAAAATAAGACAAGAAATTGGTAAAATATTTTGAAAATCAGCTAGGATTACTGCAAATTCTCCAAAGTAATTTCCCCTATCATTCAGGGCATTTATTCAGCAACACACTAAAACTGAATTTTGGTTGTTCCAAATGAGAGCTGCTCGAGGTGAGAGAAGAGGTGGATGGGATGGCATAACCCCTATTGTTCTTGCCCTCTTGAGTATCACAAACCAAAATGACCTTCAGTCCTGGATATAAATTTACCTCAAATTTTCCTGAGCAATGCTATAATAGCGAGTGTTTTACATTAAGGGAGCTGACCTTAAGCTACCTCCCTCACAGATTACTTTGCTTCCTGCAAGCTCACAGTGCTTGTGAGCATATGTGCATGCTGTCAAAGCATGATTTCAAGAGAGAAAATAAGGTTCTAATGATAATTTGGGTCTTGGCTGTACTCAGATTATTTCAGTAGTGAATCTTTTTTATACCCGATTTTCATTAGATATTTTTTTAATGCCCTTTTAGACATCTAAATTGTCATCTTTATTCTACAGAGTAGATGTGTAAGCTGAGAGAGCTGGAAGTATCTTTCTGATTTTGCAGTGTATTATAGATCCCCTTTTCTTCCAAATGCCCTGCCAAACCTGAAAGTCCTGCAGCTCAGTCAACATAGAATGAATAAAACAGATTGCTAAAAAGTTTCTTGAGCCTCTGTACTGCTTTCAGTATTGCCAGAGGTCAACCTGACCTGTATCCTCACAAAGGAAGTTAAATAGTAAAATTTTCTTTAGTCATAAAAATAAAAGAGAACAGGGAACGAGGAAGTGATGTTTCTCAGAAATGATGCAATCAAAAAGTTAGTAGTCTCCCAATAAGTAAGTTGATATTTTGCCTCTAGTTTTTAAATATGATAATTTGAAGTGTGAAGGTGAAACCACGGCCTCCAATGAAAATGTATAGAGTGAAAATTGGCACATTTGAGGTGGAATTATGACGGAAGAACTTAATGCACTCAAGATGCAGGTAGGAGATAGTCTGCATTCCAAAAAGAAAACTGAAAAATCTGGCAGCGTGCAGCGGAATTCCACCAGTGAGGATTTTTAATGCATTTGTGAAGTTGATGATGTGACTGTGGAATGGTAAATGTATTATCCATAGACATTAAAGAAATGAGAAAAAATTATACAGGCAACTACAAACATGTTAGTCTGGCCTGAGAAGTACGTAACTCTTTGGAACCAATTGTGTGGGGAAGTAATATCAGACAAGATAGTGGAGAATGTGATGAAAATTTAGCGTACTTTTAACAAAAGACGATCATGCCAGACTAATCCTATAGTGTTCTTTGATGTGATTACAGGTCTTATAGGCAAGTCAGCTGTGCTAGATCCCAAGCATTTGTTTTTCAGGGAAGCATTTAGCGAGGTGTTACACAGGAAACTATTAGTAGAGGAGAAAGTAGGATTTGGTATTGTAAAAGTTGTGATGGGAAGAAAACCCCATTGTTGGTTCCAAGGAGATGAATAGTAGTCAATTTTAAGGATTACAGGGCAAGAAGGAGGAAAGAAGTGCCAGTGAGACATGTCCTTGCCAGCAGTGTTGGAGGTAAAGATGCATGAAACACTGTCTGGGACAGCCTGGGTTTTGAATGACCACAAATTTCATATTGTGTGGTAAAAAAGCTGTAGCATGACTTTGGGAACACCAGCATTTGTTCTGAGAGCTTATGAGCCAGAAATAGAGCACAGAAATAGGAATAGTTATACATTCAGGGTGTACAACAACTACTGCAGGGCACAGCATTTGTACAGAGGATCATTGTGAGCTACCTTGTGATCCAACCACGAAAAAGGCAAGTAGAGTGCAGGCAACTATTTATAGTGGAGGTATGAGCTCCTAATGCTTGTAAATAAGGCTTTGTATACACAAAATAAGATGTAACTTTTAGTCACCCATATTCAACAGAGAGTGGTTTACTGGAGCAGCTTCAAAGAAAGGTTAGCATAGAGGACTGGGGAAAAGGAGTCTATTTTATGAGAAGAGCTGAAAAAAAGTTTGTCTCTTTCAGTAAAATGAAGGCAGAGAAGGGGAATAATTGCTGTCTATAAGCGAATCACATGGGTAAATAATAAAGGGGGAGGGGGAAGTTAATCCAAAGTACAGTGTTGGTAGCAAAGCAAAACATTAAGTTGGTCACGAATAGGGTTAAGATGAAGTCGAAGATTTCTATTCACCAACAAAACTGAAGTTCTGGAAAACTTGTCTAAAAGGACAACAGAACTGGGTTTTAAGATGCAGTAAGAAAAGTCTATGAGAGTGAGAGTATGTCATGGTTGTCCAGTTGTGAAGTGTTGTATTGGATGTTCCTGGTATGCCCAAAGGTTCTGTTATGGATCTACCACGAAGCTGGTCTATAACCTGCCCCAATGAGTAGCCCCAGTACACTCTAAAAGAATTGGTGGTTGCAGCTATGAATGTAGAAACCAATGTTTTATTACTATAAAAAACAATCCAGTCTTCTGACAAGGTTAATAGCCTAAATTGCATAAAACTAGTTGTCATCAACACAAATCCCCAAATTTTCTGTGTTTGACAGTACATAAAATGAGGGACTGATTCTTGAAGACAGATTAGGATTTAGGTAAATTTAAATTCAGACTCAAAAAACCTTTTTTTTTTTTTTTAATTTTTGGTGACACAAGACCAGGTTACAGGCTGGTATGTATTAGTAGACTTAAATCTGTAACGGAAGTATATCAGTTCCTTTGCTCTAAGTTTGTTGCTATGGCCCAAATTGTCCAAAAGGAGTTTTCTTACCCTGTGTCTCTTTGTCTCCCTATCTGTATATACTTGCTGCTAATTTTTGTTGTGTCAACCAGTTTGAGGGGTTTGTGGTTGTTCTGTTTTGGTTTAAAATCTTTTGCTCCCCAAAACATAACATTTTTACCAGGGCATCTTATTTTGTAGAACTTGGAGCATCTGCTTTTGTGCTTAATCATAGCTTCTGTGTTATAGCTTCTGTCTCCATTTAACACCTTGAATTTTGCTTTTTATATTTCAACGAGTGTGGTCTTTGGGCTGTTAAAGAGCAGTTCCACAGAAAATGTGTTGTCCTTCAACATCAGTGTTGTTTGGAAGACTCACCTTAAAAATCGGAGCTCGTAATTCCAGATGCGGCCTCCAATATAGGCTTTATTACACTGATCCAGCCACACCGACTTCCTGTTGTTCCCAACTGGACCCTGTTTGGAGGCTCGGGCGAGACCTGGGGATCTCCGTAATTCAAGCGCGGTTCCCCAATTCCGGCAGTAGCAGCCGCGTTAATTCCCATGGCGGCTGTTGGGGCTTGGCCGGGCTCAGCCCTGCCTCCCTGGCGTCATCACTTTTTTTCCATCCCCAAATAGGTGATGAGTAATTACTTGGTCTTGATTTATCATTCAGACCATGGTAGTTCTGTTACAAAGTAAACATTTCTGTTGGCTGAGTCCTAATCCAAAGACCATTTCACAACCACCTCTTATTTTAGGTTTTAATTGCTTCTCTTTGCTGTCAACTGATGTCCCCCTCCCCCATGCCCCGAGCCCTCCTCCCCTCTCTCCCCTCCCTCGTGTGGGTTTTTTCCCGTTCCCACACTGCTAATGTGATGAGCAACAGTTGCAATATCACGGGGCCCTCTCTGAAGGAGAAGAAAAAAAATAGGAAAAAAAAAAAAAAATCCCCACCACTACCTCGTTTGCTTTTAGAGCCCTCCCGCCCTTTCAGTAGGGGCTGCGTTAATCCTTGCACTATGAAGGGGAACTCCTATGTAAATCAAACCAGTGCTCAGTGCTCTCCTCCTTCCCCCCTCCAGCTCCCATATATTAAGTGATTGTTCTCCTCCCTCAGAAATGACAAATGATTGGTTGCTTTACTCTTGGCTTTCAACATATTTTCTATACGGCCCTGAATTCTGGGGTTAAATGTTGCTTCGTTCTGTTCTGTTTCTATTTCCTCGTGTTATGCCATACATTTGTGTGAATTCATTTTCCACCAAGATGCTCAGAATAAACCAAGGCCTTTCCTCAATTCGAAGATGCAAAAACTAATGCAACTCAGCCCAGAGCAGATTGCAACTATATTTTTTCTTTTTTCTTTTTTTTTTTTTTTCCTTTTTTTTCCCTTTCCCCTAATGCTGTTTCTGTTTTGGTGCTGCATAGCCTTTTCTGGTTTAGCCTGCACTCTGAGGCTAGATTTTGATGTCAATGATTAGTATTTCTAATCGGTTGAACAAGGACAATGTCCCTTCTGCTGCGCAGAGGACACAAAGGCCCAGGCGCTGATTCTGATCCCCCTCGAAGCATTTTGGCTCCGCTGGGCCCTTTCCCCCATTGCAATAAATCAGGGGAAATTCCACCCATCCCTGGGGTTAGAGATTAGAGCGGCGACTGTAGGGCAGCTCTGGTTCCCCAAGGTGGGCGACGCAGAGCATGGAGCGGATGAAGTCCATGTGTAGCTCCAGCGTGGGCATTGCTGTGTGCTGTGATGGGGGCTCTGGTGGTCTCCCCTCGGTGCTGGCTCAGCAGCTGCGGCTTTGCAGCTTTGGGGGAAATGACTCTGGATTTCCACCTGTAAAGCAGATTCCGGGGCTTTGTTCTGCCCTGACAAGGCAAACTTTGCTTCTGGCAGCCCGTGCCTGCTTGGCTCCTGGCGGCATCGAGGGGCAGAGGCTGAGGGCCCTCTGCAACTTTCTTTGATATTAGTGGGAGTTTGCAGTTCTTCTGTGCCCCCAGGATGGATCCATGAAGTGGTCCTACAGGTTCAGGCTTCCCTCCTTTTCTTTTTCCTGAAACAGTTAGTAAGTTAATTTACATGAGATGTGCACCCTGGCAAATGCCATCTCCTAGCTATTGTTTCAGCTAAGCAGCTGTCATTTGCGTAACATTATGCATCCTTCATTGTACCATGCTAATTTTTTGAGGGGCAATTTTTCTACAATGAGCACTGCGGCTTCTAACAGAAACCTCTTTATGGCATTGGCCCCGGGGAGCTGCAAACCCTGCCAAAGCAAACAAAGGCTTATTGCTCCAACTGGGCATGTCTGTGCCTTTAATACAGCGTGAAGTTCACAGAACACTGCATCCAATCTGCACATAGTTAACACCTGGTCCAATGCCTTCTGGCAATTAATCAAGATATCAATCAGTGGTGACAAAAATTAATAAATAACCCATGCTTGCATATTGCACATTCTCAGAACGGGAGAATTTGCATTGACACTTACAGCCCATTTACATTTTTTGACTGCGTTTTCAGTGTGTGATACTGTACAATCCAATAATTACTGATGCGTATAAGTAACCAGTACTTTGGGCACAAAAGAGTACAAACAGTCATATTAGTCTATCTCGATGAAAAAGGCTTTGGCCTCATTTAATCACCATCCCAAACTTTGATGTTGGGCCACAAAACTCCTCCACTGCTAGCAAATGCATCCATGGGGCTAGCCTCACTTTGTCTTCTTTCAAAAGTAGTGGAGTGGTTTGGGGTTGAACACGGCTTATTCTTATCTCACTAATTAATGGGAGTGTTTTCCTATACCTTAAGCTAAATTCCACTGTTACACCTTTGTTAACTCTGAACAAGTACCTAAACTTCTTGCCTTTTGAAGTAACTTGGAAGTTAGCCACAACTTCAAAGGCAGGAAGATCTGTTCCTCTCTTCATTTAGAATACATAAAAGTACTCTGGACTATGTTTAATTTATCAAAACAGAAGCAGCACTTTGCAAATATAGGTGCACAGTCATTTGTACTGGCCACGCGAAGGTGCTGTCAAAGGAGGGGCTTGTCTTCCCTGCAAACAGAAATCACTTGGTCAGATATGAACAAAGGTATCCTCTCTTTTGTAAACCCTGGTACTTGTTCTCTAGTGATGCAAGAAAATATTCCTGGCAAAGAATGAAGCCAGTAGCTTTTGTTATCCTACGGAGTCCTCCACTACAATGGGCAGAAATGGTAATTACAAATCCCTGTTACAAATGGTTGTTCCTCTTTGCAGCCCAAGAGAGGCTGTGGCTGTAGGACCCGGAGTTCAACGTTTGCTGCTGCTTTTTAGGTCAGGGTTGAAGCTCATTAGCGGCACAGGGGTGGGGAGTTTGTTGTGCTTTGGCAGCCTGTTTCTGTCCTACCTGCTCTGTGAATGAGCAGCACTCTTCTTGGGTGTCAACTAGGGTAATTAAACTCGCTGATGAATGTCATGGCTTTGAAAGCAGGGGTCATGCGTGGCCAGGTAGAGCCAGGAGCATGCAAGGAGGAGTTGTACCCTGTACTGACCTACTGTGCTGCCTTGCTCACTCTTAAGCAATATTTTGGCTATCTTACCAAACTGGGCAGTGGCTTTCCAATGTGGGTAAATACAGCCTTGGAAATAGTAGTTTTGGTAGTCCCGCTGTAAGTGTGGAAATTGTGCCAGGACCTGCTAGAACTGAGTAAACGTAGTGGTTTCATAATAGTCTGGTACATGAAACAAGAACATAATTCTGCCACCTAAACCCAAACTCTGCTATCTCTAAAAGGTAACTTCTGAAATAGTTCTGGTTTGGCTCCTGAATTATTTGGAGTATAACAGTTCCTATGAACTTCAAGATTTAAATACTTCACAGAACAAGGAGACAAGAACATTTAAATTAGCTTAGTAGAAAGGCATTTAACATAAAGAGAGTAATAAAAATACATCACCTGTCACATGTGATCTTTATATGACCTTAGCCACAGAACAATAAATATTACATAACCACACTAAAAGCAGTTTTTAACATTGTATATTTATATTTAATAAGTCGTGATTTTCTTTCCTTCAAGATGCAATTTTGATGAGACACTTTAAGTGTGTGATCTAGAGGCAAAAACTTTGTGACTGGTTATGTAATGCTTCTAGTGGGCCATCATTTAAAGACTGTTTGAATGAAAACACAGCCACTTTGTTTTACTGTGTGTCTTGCCAATCTAATAGAGCAGTAACTATACAGTCCTTTTTAATACAATATTCTGGTTTCTACCTTTTTTGTTTGATTGTTGGGCAACTCTTCACCCAGATGCATAAAATTACGCTTGCTGAATGCTGTATAGGACAAGTGACCAGTTGCTATCCCCAATTATCAGTTTAACTGTTAGATTTGCACTTGCACTCTATAAAAGAAAAATTATCTCAAGCTAGTCGGACTTTAATTGTCCCTTTTAAATTCAGCTATGTGAGATTCAGATAGCAATGTAAAAAGCAACAAAGGAAATCAAAATATTCTCCTTTAAATTGGCTTTTAATCACATTAGAAAGCCAAATACTAGAACTAACTGTTTTTGTTGAAGGAAGACTGATGAGCTGTGCTATCTTACTAAGTTTTTTGGGGGAGCAGTACCTGTTAAGAACAGATTTGCATATAGGAAAAGCTGACAACACTTTATGCACAAATACAGGCAATATCAACATTCAGAGTCTGAAAATATATTCAAATTGTTATTTTTTGACTCATTTAAGTCTACATCAATTTTTCTAGAGTTTTATACTGACCATTTTTTAGATTCTTATTGTCTGTCCTTAGATGATGCCCATAAATATGTAAAATATGAGTTCATTAATCCAGCTGGAGAGAAGACCAGGTTTGCCCCTTCTTCCCCCAACAAGTTATAACTATTCTGTGCAATCAGCCTTTAGGCACTAGTCAGCTGAAATGGAAAAAAATATTTAATAACAGAAGCTCAATAGCCTGCAGATCTCTGATGTCTGAGATGGCTTCAACTCTTGTGATGAGCTACATTTAACCTAAGAAATATGACTTAATTCCACTTCAAAAGTATACTGAAATCTTTGATATATGGTCTATGGTCTGTTGAGCTTGATCCTAGCCTGACCTTTTAAAGGAAGAAAAGCTTTGTTTCTTTTTAAAAAGCACAACCATACAAAACAGATATTTCTATGTGGGTTCTAGTAGTTACAGCTGCAAAAATGAAAAGCATTTAAATATGTGCTTTTCTTAAGTTCTTCCATTGTCTTATTGACTTCACAGTCTAGATATTTCTTTCTCTCCTGTTGGAAAACATTCACCTCAAACTTGCTCCTTGCATTGGAGTTCCCTGATTGACTTCAGAGGATCAGTTACTGGAACGAAGACATCTGAACTACGCTGGCTAGAGGGGGTCAAATAAAATAAATCTGGATGTGGCTAAATTCATCTCTTAGCCATTTAATGCACTCAAGTGCAAACGAAGGAGCAGTAGCTATGCCAGAGCATTCTAGAAAGACTAATGGGTAGAAAACGTAGTCAGTAGATGGTCTAGGTGATCAGTGATGTGTTGGGTGTGCATTTAACAAGGGACATTTTGTAATATAGTGAAGGTCTTTGAAAGAATGTGACTCTGAAGGACTGGAAGAGACATCTATTACATGTCTGAATTTGGTTTTCTGTTTTAGAGGTAATCTCATCTTTCTCCATGATTCTTATCCCTGTGATTCACCTATAAAGAGCAATCATAACATTTTTGGCCATTGTTTTGGCAGGCTTGCCATGTCACACTGTTTGGGAGCCCTGCACAGCCATCCATATGGTTGTCCTTTAAAGCTTGTCCAGCAAGCTGAGACAGAGACACAGTTTGCAGGCCCAGTTCACTGTTTATCACTTCGATCCTGAGTGGCTGCAAGGTAGAGGGAAGGGACTTGTCTGGTTAGAAGAACTATGATGTGGTATGAAGGTCGTCACAGGTGTTGTAACTACAAAGGAATGGGAGATTGTATCATCAGCTATGTAGTTACAGTTGATTATGAGTTGACCTCAAAACTTCGTGGTGATTCTTTGTTGGGTACAAAGTAATTTATAATCCTTGAGAAGAAACCTTTAGTGATCATGTGTTGACATTGGTATAGGAGGGAGTCAATTTCTGAATCCTTCAGCAGGTCTCTCTGATAGTTTTCTCTGGATGTTCTTCAGTGTTATGTGATGCATGGAGGTCAAGATAACCTCAGGTTCTCCAAAGTATAGTCAAACAGGCGTAATAGAGCAGAGAGAGTTAAGCTTGGTTAGGCATCTGTAGATATCTGGGGGAAGAGAAAATAGTACAGCAAAGCTTGATGAGGCATCAATCAAAATAGTGCCATACTTCAGGGCATACAGAAGAAAAATCAGAGGAATAATTAATCTAGAGGAACTGATGGAAAATGAGGGACTTGCAAATCAGAGACATCTGCCAAAGATGCTGGTAAAGCAAAGAATTACAATAGAGGGTGGGATACAAATTTTAATTGAATTAAGAGGGAAAAGGGATGTGGCAATACATTGTGTGAAGTCTGTGCCATGTGAGGTTAAGCTAAAGTAAGTGAAAACCAAGCACGTCCAGAAAATTTGGAAAGCAAAGTTGTGCTTGATGGCCTTCTACAAAGTTTAATAAGATGGAAGGTTTAGAAGGAGCACAAAACTCTGTGGACTGAACATAATTGTAACCTGGATCTTTGCACATAAATCTGCTTTCTTGTTTTACTGGGCACCTACTAGGTAAAAGAGAGCTACAAAAAGTGGGTCCAAGACAGTTAAATGATAGGATATTTTATCTGCTGCCATACAGAGTAATTAAAGCTGCAAAAGGATCTAGTTTATGGAAGCAGTTTCTTGACATGGTATATGTGATTTTAAAGCAGCACATAGTAATGAACCTAAGCAGTTGTTCACTCATTGTTATGGGAAATGCAGAATTCTAGTCACAAAGTGATGATAACCGAACAAGAAGTATCAGAACTCATCTACATTACCTTCAATGTACAAAGGCAAGATAGGGAGAGTGACAGTGATGCAAAAATTGAGAAAAACCCAATCAGTTAAATGTAGTAGCTGAGACAAAACTCTACCTTAAAAATAAGGGAAGTAAAATCTTTTCAAGTACCATGAAAAATGCACTAAAGCATGTTTCAAAAGACATGTATTATTGGCTCCAAGGTCAGCCAGGAGAGAGAAAGCAAAGAATTGGATTTTAGGGCTCATTTCATCATAGCTAAGCATAAGGAGAAAGGTGCCTCAAGTTCAATTTAGCTCCTCTGTTACTTAACGTGCTAGTGGTCTGCAAAATGTGTTGGGAAAGAAGGAGGTAGCAGCATTTCCCAGCTGACGCAAATGTGGTGAGTGCTTTCTTTAAATCAAGTAGTGAGATGGGGAAGGTGGGCAGCAATGTTTACACATGGATTTCTCTGCAGTTTTTCTGCTTTGCACCTAGATCTTACACAGGAGCTTCTGCAGAGCACAAGCCATGGTGAAACACAATGCTTAATGATGGAAGGTTTATATTGATTTTATTTTTATTGCCTAGAATCCCATTGATTTTATTAGACTGGAAAGTATTGCTAAAAAATATTTTTGTGTTCTACTGGAGCAGGAGGTCCCAAGTAGGTTAAAAACTTATAAGAAATCTAAATTGTACAGGGACTTACTCTCTCACCGGTGAAGTTGAGACAAAATTTCCTTCAATCATAACAGCAGCAAGTTCAAGACCTTTTATTAGTCACCTTTTAACTCAATTGATGTGGTTAGAAATTGCATGTATGCTTTTTCTTCTTCTTTCAAACAACTAACAAAAGCTGAATTAGGCTGCAGTGATGAAATCTGAATCATTTCCTCCTCAGACTAAACTTGCTAAACTGGTACAATCTGGAGAATGATGTAATGAGGAAAAAACCTGTTGTTTGTCGCTGGATACCATTCTTGAAAAAAATCATTGCTACGTAATACAAATATAGTCATCACCTTTTATATCCTTTCACCATTGCTGATATTGGAACCCTTCCAAATAAGTAGCATTCCAGAATTGGCTGTAGCCTCTTCATGGTTTACCTACTTAATTATAGATTAACACTGGCTTATTTTTCTTTTATTTTTCCCTCCTGCTTTTAAATAAAGCTCTGCAGTTTAAAAGATTGTTTCAACAAGCTATATAACAATATTTTCATTAATTGTTGTCATAGAAATATCTGTCTTTAATCTCTTTTTCGAATTGACTTAGTGCTCCATAGTATCTTGGCTAGACTTCCTTTAGTCACGTATTGCTACAATTTTGATGCTAAAATAAGAAACTGAGGAACCTGAATTATTCATGGGAGACTCCATTTAGGACTCACAGCTAAAACACACAGGAGTGTAAAAGTTCAGAGGTGGTGTTTTTTTGTTTTTGTTTGTTTTATTTTGTTTGGTTTTTGGTTTTTTGTTTGGTTTTTTTTTCATAAAAGACAAAGCAACTTGAACCAGCTGGGTAACCTGTGGTAAGCTATAAATTGTAGATGTTTTTGACAAAGATGATAGAGATGAGCCAATGTTGTATAGACTGAACACTCAAGTTCAGAAACTGTCTGGCACACACACTTTCCCAGAAAAGTAATCAGCTTAAGGAATGCATTCTTTATTTCTCTTCAGCAATTCTACCATGGCTGCCAAACGTATTTGTTAGAAAATGGAGAGAGTTTGGAGTGAGATAATTTATATTATTTCAAAGCATGAACTCAAGATGAAAATCTTCTCTAAGTTTTATACAACAATTTAACTTTATGATGTGAGTTTGTTATGTAATGCCAGCCTTACACAGGCATTGCATTGCAGAAGTGATGAATTGCTGCAAAAGAGGAAAGGTAGCCTTCTGCATTTAGAGCCCAGCAGCAGGGGTCAGGAGATGCTAGTTCTGTTTCTTATCCTGCCTCTGATTTGATATATCACCATGGGAAAGTTTTTGAAAAAGACACTGGCCTTGATCCTGGAATAGGTGCTTTATGGGTAATCCTCTGAACAAACACTGCTTCTGTGCCTTTCTGACTCTAACAGAGGCTCCTATTCAAATGGAGCTCATTGGATGAGGAGGGTGATGGTGAAGATACCCTGCACAGATGGAAGCAAAATCATAATACTTCCTTATGTAGCTGAGGAATTAATTTTAGATTGTTCTGAGCTCTCAGATGGGAGAGGCTTGTAAAGTGACAATAATAGATTTTAACTGAAGAGCAATCTCTGGTGTCAGAAATGTGAATAGACCATATCAAGGTGCATGAAATGCTGTGTAGGGATTTCTTATGCAAACTCTTCTGAGAGAAAGATTTCTCAAGAATAATGAATTGTAGGTAGCTGGAATATTGTATAGAGCCAGGATGACACAAAACAGAAATGGGTGAACAATTACAACAGATAAAATAATAGAAATAGAGAAACTGGTGTGCAAAATGATAAAGTATCAAACTTGGCTACAACAGAGAAACAGCAGCTGGTTACTTAATGACAAAACAGGATTTTTTAAAAAAATGTATTAATTCTTAAATATTTTTTCCTTTTGAATGTTTCATATCTTGTAAAGATAAAGGGAGTTTTAACTGAAGAATTAAATTTTGGCCTCACGAAACTCTTACAGTTTCTGGTCAAGTCATTTGAATGGATGCAGAACTGAAACATAACAACTTATTGTTAGGCAGACTTTGTGTGCTCTCCCACAAGAGCATTATCCAAAGGTGTTTTAGCTTCTGAAGGCCTGGTTCATTCCAGCAACAGGTATGAAGTAAATGCCCTGTGTGTACGGGCATCATATAGTCGAGCATTCAGCTAAGTCTAGGTAATCGCTTCACACAGTGGGAAAGAATTCTGCTTATTCAGTCACAAACAGCACATATGCAAAGTCTTTCTTGGGAAAGGGTGATCAGCTAATCTGAATTTCTGCGTGGCACAAGCTGTTGGGCATCACTGTGATAACTGTACTCTTCATTGGTACGCTATTGCTACCACCTGAGGAGTCCTGGTCATGCTGGAGCACAACTCTCAGAGAAATGTCAACTGTTGCAGTTGTAAATTGTTCCAATGGTTTAAAACTGGTACTGGTTTTCTAGAGTTGTCTGACGCTTACAGGGCTGAGAGTCAAACATTTGTGAGTTGTGAAGATTTTTGAAGTAGCTTTTAATACCAATGAAAAGTTGAAAATAATAATTTTCAGGAATTTATGGAGGAAAGAGTTGGGAAAGGAATAAAACAAGGGTAGAGATCTCATCTTTCCTTATTGTCCCCAGTGTCTGTGAAGACTAAACATCTCAGTGACTAGGGCACAAACCCAAGATTTAAGATACTCTGATGCAATTCTTGGCTGAGTAAGAATTGGAAAAGGAATTTGAAACTTGCTGGCTACTTGGGGCACTCTGGTACACAATTGAACTGTGTATTTTGGACAAACACATTAATTGCTGAGTGACTTGATGATATATTAGAAATGAAAAATATTTTAATACTGTGCTCTAGAATATTTTACTAATGGATTCAGAGGCTTTTACATAATGTTTTGTTTCATTTTCTAGAGGTGGGCAAAATAAAGAAGTATTGTTATCATTACTTCTGCATTTCCCATGGCCCCAAAACCCAACTAATGACCAGCCTTGACAAGTTCATTTCTGTGGAAGACATTCTCTTACTTCCAATTCACTACCACCCACAGATGACACTTTACAAAATGTCACTGTTACATAATTGATAATCACTCAACAACTGAGAAAATGGAACTTGGAGGGAGGCAACATTTTTGTGTCCAGAGAGGAAATTCTCTTTCAGCAACTTCATCCCAGAGCAGATAAAGGTGAGTGTTCTACAAGTTAGGAAAAAGATCACCTTTGCATGGAGACATCTTTCAAAAATGATGACCATTAAAAGGAAGGAAAAAAAAGTAAGGAAAAAATACCTATTTAATATTTATTAAATAAAATGGTGGTCATCTCAAATGTATCTTGCCTTCTGGAGCACAAAGAGCTTAAGAAAATCCAAAGTGAGCATTCCCTCACAGGGGATACAACATGATGAAGGGGAATCTTGACAAATTTCAGTGGTATATTAAAGTTGGGACATTGGAGACAAGAAGTGTGAAAGATATGTTTTTCCCTAAGGTATTATATATGGATAGTTGCACTGTAACTGGACAGTCATTATGATTGTGCAATCAATCCTACTGGATTCCTTGGTGAAGGGTGCAGTTTTTAATAAACCAGTCTCTTAAGGCTCAATCTTTTATCTGTTGCACAGAATAACACATCTGGTGCTTTGCCCCGGCCCATCTCTGTAAGGCTGTTAAAAGCACACCAGAATGGAAGACATCACCTATTTAATCTGTGATACACCTGATATCAATTAAATCAGCAGGCTCACCTGCTGCCATCCACAGAAAGCCTGATGGTAGCCTGAGAAGGCACCAAGAGTACCATGAAAAAACCCAGATATGTATTTCTGGTTGCTCTTCCAGTGAGCCATTCACTGGAGTGTGATGAGCTGCAGCCTAAGTGGAAAGAAGGGCCCCTCTTTGCACCTCTGAAGTATAAGTGACAAGTACTAATGTAATCAAGCAAGGATCTTACCTAGCATTTTTACACTAATATTTCCAAACTGGCATCCACAGGCACTTCCAATTCCTCTCATTTATTATTGAGGCTCCTCACAGCAGTGTACGGATTCCTTCTACTTCCTCCTGTGCTTGCATTCGTCATATACATGACACCTTGGAACTGGTCTATGCATCCGTGATTTGTGCTGTGATTAACACATTATCAGCTTCCCCCTTTCTCATTAGCTAAAAATAGTCCTGGCTATCCCTGCTAGTCTGTCGCTCAGGTGATGGAGATGGAGGCTGCAGGAACCTTCTGTAGCATTTGGCAATCAGGTCCATCTCTTCCGTGTGTTTCCCAAATCTTTCTGTGATCTCCCGGCATGGGCAATGGTTCAGGGTTATTTTTTGATGTTTCTTGCTCAGAGAATTGGAAGAATTTCCAAACTACAGCCTACATTTTCTCCCCTTTCTGCTGCCTTCATGGAGACTAGATGCTCAGTTTCTTCTTTCTGCAATGGTGGCTGTTGTGGTTGCTCTACACAATTTTACAAACAAACAGAATTACAAAAATACTCAAAAGAGTAAAAGCACCAAAAAAGAGCACTTGTCATCTTGTGTGACTCAAAAATGCATGACAATATTTTTTCTGAAACTTTTGTGGGATATTCAGCTGTAGAGTGCATGTAAACAGAGGAGTGTTTTAGGGAAGTGATATGTTTTGTTTTCAGATTAAACTTGTATTCTAATACACATTCTGGGAACAGAACTTCAGGTTCATGCAAATATGAGGAGAATAAATATTAGAGATAAATTAGCCCCAGAATTAAAATATGCATAAATGCAACTCTTTCCTTACCCCTGGCACTCACCTCTTGAGGCTTCAAAATCTAGAACTACTTGCAAGACAGAGCACTATAGAGAAAGGAATGCCTGTGGTACAGAAATATGAATTCCTGCCACTTCTCTTCCATGCTGTTTGCTGTCTCCAGAGTAAAAGCTTCTATTTCAGAGCTGTGTCAAGAACCATGAAGCGTTATAGCCTGACCAAGCATCGACCTAGCACTAAGCAAACTCCTAAACCCTGGAGGCAAGTCAGTGGAGAGATTGAATAAACTTCTTTTAAAAATGCTGTCTCTGAACAGTGACAGTAGTAGCACAGCTTTGTTGTTCCTTAGGTTTCTTTGATTTGATATATTTTAAACTTGTAGATTTTTTCCAGCAATTTATCCATCTTATTTTAATAATTTTAGACTTTCATGATGAGTTATATGCAGTCCTCAACTTGTTATGCTTCTAAACCTTTCAAAAACCTGGATCTTTCATCCTTTGACTTTGTATTCCTTTGTCTTATGTACTCCATCCCAAAATCCTCTGCAGCTCTTTCGGTGAGAAAAAAAATGCATTCAGTCCCATTTCTGAAGCCTGTCAAAATAGCAACTGAGCAGGAATAAATCAGCCAACTCACTGATCGTTTGACCACACACGTTAATATGACGTTAAGTGTCTATTTTTACATGTATATAGAAAACCTGAATGTCTTTAAGCAGAGTAGCTGCAGTTAATTCTACTTAATCTGTAAGTTGCTGAACTAAAAATGCCTAATTTCTATGATGTTTCAAAGGGAGGTAGTTATTGTCAGCGGCCCAGCTGAGGTATCTTCCTGCAATCCTCCTCAAATTCTTTTGCCACTGTTTGTGGCCCAAAGCTTGCCATGAGTGTGTAGCAGGTGACAGCCTAAACTTCTCATGTTCAGAGATTTTAAAGACTACAAAAGGTCACTGCTGAAGCACGCTCTGGCCCCTTGCATGCAAAGTCAGTGGGACAGCATCTAGTTCAGTAGCTAGAGGAATGAGACCATCTATTTGGGAAAAATGCTGAGACTTGATCTTGTTACCAAAAGCAAGGAGCTGTGTTGCTCATTACCTGAGGTTTTACGCTGCTGCTTTGGGACAATCTTTGTCATTTGAGGTCTTGCACAAGGAGGGAGCAAGCGTGGCATTGCTGCAAACTGACCCAGAGGAAGGTCCGCTGCCCCTGCTAGAGCAGCTGTCGGGAGACAGCTCACTGACAAAAGAACCTGAATTTTCCTTTTCCTGTATGTGCAAACTCTTCCCAGCCTCTTGGCATTTGTTACAAATGCATGTTTGAAAGCTGGTTCAGATGTTTCAGTCCCTTTTCTCCTCTTTGTCTTCTTCAGGTTCAATCCTCATTTCCCCCTGTCAGTGCAGCATCCCAAATACTTCCAGACACCCACGGGGAGCTGCGAGTGTTACGTTTTGTGCATTTTTACTTCTTTTCTTTTTTTTCCTCTACAAGGAAAACAATGTAACTTCATAAAGCATACATCTAACCTGTTTGTGGGTACTGTATTTTATTTGTTGTTTACAGGAAAATGAAATAAGAATACTTGTGCTTGACATAAAAAGGAGTGTGATTTGAAACTGTTTTCCTGAGTTTGGGAAACTCCAGGTGCCAGGTGTGTGATAGGGAAGGTAAATCCCAGGTTTGGGGATAGATTGGAAAGAAGTGTTACATACAGACAGAGCCTTGGAATAGTGCTTTTCTTCTGTTTGTGCTTCCTTTGGGATCTGCCTTGAACAAATACGTAAGACCCCGAAAACTTTCAAATAAGGTTAAATGTGTGTGACCTTGGACTCCAGGGATGAGTCGAATTAGTTGTGCAAGTAGGGATTTTTTTTCCTTTTATTTTTTTTTGCCTTCGAGTTTTCCCTCAGACCTCTTTGACTTGTGGCCATGTGCGGGTTCCTTGGACTGCAGGGCTGTTTAAACTCGATGTGCATTGTAGTCTGAGGGACATATCTTCAGTTAGGGGCAATGCCGCATGGCAGAGCTGGCTCCCACCAAGCAATCTGGCTGAGCCTGATTAAACAATCCAGATATTTTTCACACCTTATATGTCCCCATGAGCTAGACAGGTTTATCATGTAGCAATTCACTAATGCCCTCAGGAAATCACTTGCTACTACTAAAACATACTTTGCATCCAACTATAGTTTTAGAGTGTTCAGTTTTGTTATGGAAAGCAAAATTTTAATAGCTAATGAATGGGTCCCTGCGCTCTCTGTCATGGAAAGCAACCTCAATAACTTCATATGGTAAAGCTTCACTACTGGGGATGGGGGAGCAATTGCTCTTGGCATCCCTGAGCAACAAAAGGCACCACAGGCCACGGGGCAGCCTGTAGCACATGGGGAGAACAGGAAAACGGCTAATCCCAGCCAGATCCCATTGCAGAACATCTTACTATCTGGCTAATCAGGATAAGTGCTGAAAAGCTCTGAGTGTGATGTCAGATTTATTTCACGTTGAACAGGGAAGATCTCTTGATCCTCAAACACTTCAAGTAAAAGTTAAAAGGGGGGGTGTGAGGTGCGGGGGAGGAGGCGGAAAAAAGATATTGCGCTTTTTTTCTTTTTTTTTTCCAAGTGTGATGAACTGTTTTCTCCTCTAAGTGTTTTAAATAGCGGCAGTGTGAAAATTACATTTGCTTTGAATAATTGCTAGCGTTTTTCCCATTGCAGTCCTCCTATGTGGAAGCTTTGTATCTAATATTGCTCCTGTCTGAAAGTCGGAGGAGCAGTGTGAAGGGAGCGGCAGGTCCATTTTTAAAACGAAAAATATTTTATAATATTTTATTTGCTCAACAGTTCTATGCTGTGGCAACACAGGCTTACGCAGCACTTTATAAGTGTAGGCCCCGGTCCAACAGAGGCTTATATCGCGTATGTTTAACTTTACGCTGACTCCAAAGGGAATATCATGTGTGATACGGACCGAAGGTAAGGCCCATTTCCTGCCCTGAGCAGCTTGCGAGTGAAGTAAGACAAGACCCAGGACAACCATGCACGAGTGGGAGTCTTGAACAGGGAAAAGATCCAGGGGAAAAAACCATTCTTGAAGGGATTTTTAAAGAGGGAGGAGAAAAAAAAGTGGATTTTTTCACGTTGTGGGTCAAGAGCAATGACAGGGAGAGCTTGAGGGTGGCAGAGGATACCTTGTGATGCGAGGACAAGGCAATGGCTGAAGGACTGGGTGCTCTCTTAGGAGATGGGATGCAGTGTAGTAAAGGGCCTAGTGCGGTCTCTTGGCTTTATCTGTTGACTAAATAAAACTGGTTGACACTTCAGGGCATTAATTTTTATTCAGTCTAATGAATACTGTCAAATCCTGAGAACAGCTTGTGGAATTCATACATAATTGTTTCACTGATGAAGAAACCGAGGCAGGGAGACTAATGATTTTCCCAAGGCCACAGAAGGAACATCATAATTTAAAAAAAAAAAAAAAAAAA